>SJYV01031985.1:1048782-1064570 GCA_006410875.1 Neotragus pygmaeus | reverse complement strand
ACACACACACACACACACACAAGGGCACTCAGATCCCATGTCATGGGGTGGCCAAAACTAGTTAAAGAAAACAGAGTGAGGCCAGGGCGGGGGTAAGTAAAGAAGCAGGAACCATCCGTTTCAGCTGGAGGGAGGGGAGCGGCGATCTTTCTGGTTGGCACTGTTTTCTGTCTGTGCTTAGGCACCACGCAAAGTCATAGTTGGGGATCACATTTCCTCACAGTCACAAGTGGCCTTGTCTGAGGTTGGTGTCCTGTGAAACAGTTGGCCAGGGGAACATCAAGGCTCAGCTGTAAAGTCAAACCAGCTCCAGAAAATCTGTTCTCACTGATGGATGACATGAAGTGTGGAATGGAAAACAGGGCAGAGATATCAGAGTGACCGTGCCGCTGTGGCTCGGGCGGACAGAAGGCTTCCCTGGAGAGGCGATACTTGAACTGAATCTGAGTAAAACGAGACAGCGTGCCGTGTGGCTAATTCCAGGGACAATGAGAATTCCAGGCAGTGGAGGAGCAGATGCAAAGGGCCTGGGGCAGGAAGGAGTGTAAGCACTCTGGCTGCCAGCACAGGCGTGGTGCAGTGCTGGCAGTGGCGGGAACTGTTGCCGCGGCCGCGGGGTGGAGACTGCAGGCAGAACCGAGGCACGCTGCTCATAAAGCACAGCTGCAGTGGACTGAATACCTACTTTGAATGCATGTAACTTTTCTCACTTTGTCCTTAATAAATTGATATGTTTCATAAATGAAAGTAAGGTGCAGAACAGTACATAAAATACACTCAAGTGGATGGCAACTCACAGGCATGTGTGCTGTTTTTCTATTGCTATGTAGTAAATCACCCTACAAGGCCACATTGGCTTGTCTTAAGCTGCTGTTCTGTTTCTGTGAGTCAGGAACACGGGTACAGATTCTCTGCTTCAGGGTCTCTCCCAAGCCTCAGTCAGGATGCCAGAGACTGACGTCTCAAAGTGAAGGCTTGAGAAGGAAGGGGTCTCTTTCCAAGCTCATTTATATGCCTGTTATTAGGATTCAACTGAAGGGTTGTTGGCTGATGCGGGGGGTTGGTCTCAGTTCCTCACTGACCGTTGGCTACAGACTGCCCTCCGCTACGAGCCACATGGCTTTTCTCTCCTTGGTGGTGTTGGTTTAGTCGCTAAGTCATGTCCCACTCTTGTGACCCCATGAGCTATAGCCCTCCAGGTTCCTCTGTCCATGGGATTCTCCAGGCAAGAGTACTGGAGTGGGTTGCCATTTCCTTCAGGGAATCTTCCCGATTCAGGGATCGAACCTGGGTTTCCCACATTGCAGGCAGACTCTTTACCATCTGAGCCACCAGGGAAGCCCAAAAACAAAGAGTGGTAAAACACTTCTAAAATTGCATTTAGGGCAGTTGTATTGAGATTAATTAAGGTTTGCTTTACGACCCAGAGTCCACAAATAAAATATTACCCAGCCTGACAATTTAGGCGAAAAGTAAAGATTCAAGAGTTCAAAATATAGGGGAATCAGTTCTTAAAAAGCTAGGGATCAGAGTCAAAAGAGCTGATATGTTTGATTTAATTCTCTACCTTGAAAAACCCACAGGGCCCTATTTATCCGCAGCCCATGGCTATGTCTTCTGTCTGTTATGACCCTCTCAGATCTGAAGTTTATTCAGCTCCTATGGCAGGTTATCTTCCAGAGAGTTTTCTCTGGGATACAGTTATTTTTATTTCCACAAATGCAGAGGCGTCAGTGGTCCGCGTTACCTGACCAAACCACACAGAATGCATCGACTGTGTGAAGGAAAAAGGGAAAAATTGGGTCATAAACTAAAACTTGTCTGAACATCATTGATGCTGGTGCCAAATTGAGGATTGAAAGTAAATGACCTTGAACCTTTAATATTTCATGATCTTTAACAGATGAAAGGTTATTAGAGCAGGTGCTAGAATAAATCATGTAAAGATGAGGAGTGACGGTCAGCACCAGGCCAGGCCAAGTTTTCAGGCCGTTAAAATTCTCTTTGGTATGCACCCTGCATCCCAGCCTCCCTCCAGTCTCCTCTGCTTTTAAGCTGGGGATTCCTCTCCACTAGAATTAAACAGTCACTGCTGAGGCTAAGGCAGGCACTCTGTGTACAACACACACCCACAGCAACAGCACACCGCGTGCACTCACACCTCCCTTTACCTTCTCCCGGCCACGCCTTCCCCCCAAACATGCCTTCTCTCCACCCCCACCCCCGAGTCCCCATATATGTCTGTGCATGTGTGTGTGTGCATGTGTGTGTGTGCACACACATTACTTGTGGCCCTCACAACTTCCTGGATCCCATTTCACATGCTGCTCTCAAATGCTCAAATCCCCAAATCCCCCCACTCATCCCTCACACAAGCCTCCCTCACAAACACCCCTACTTCACGCCTTTCTCCCATGCGTGTCTCCCCCACACATCCCCACCCAGAGACACCCACACACACTCACTGTCATATGTGCCTTTACTATCAGATACAACCCTCCACACTTCCATGTACTCCCAACATGCACACCTGTGAACACGCATGCATATGTTCTGATGCAGGACAGTAAGATTTAACAGGCTTTTTAGGAAAATTCACTAAATTCAAAACTACATATTTCATGAAATTAAAAAGAATCATGAGTAACACAGATTACACAAGTAGGTCGTCTTTTTTATTTGCTTTTACCCATTTTAGAAGTTAGGCTAAAGCCATATGTACTGAATGTCACACATATTCAATAAAATGAAGCTTCTCCAGTATGCAGTTAAATTAGCTTTTCAGCTGCACATAAAAATGAGGGCTGTGAAACTACCTTGTCAGCGATGGTTTTATAGAATGCTCTGTCCACGTGAAAGTTAATGCTCCTTGGGTTGACATACGGAACTAATTTGATGGATGTATGTTCAAATGAAATATGTCTCAATGATTCACAGGCTGCGTAACACTGAGAGACTAGCTGGTTGGATGGAAATTTTTTTTGTATAAATCAAATTATTTTTATGATGGAAGTACTTAGGGACCAGCACTGGGAAGACTTGGAAATTGAGACTGTGAAGATAATGTTTATTTTAAAAGACAAATAGCACTGCCAGTTTGACTTGTATTTATTAAAGTTTACACAATAATACTAGATACACCTCCAATTTTGTGGTTACATCTATGTTAGGTTGTTGTGGAAGATACATTGATTTTGTGTTGAAGCCTTGTATTTATGTGTTTCATGAGCAGTGTTTATCCTGTTCTCTAAGTACCTTGTTGCTATGATTTGCATAAAGCAGAAGTCATCTGACTATACATATTCTTTCTAAAGACTATGTTGTTGTTTTTCGGTTGCCCAGTCATGTCCGACTCTTTGTGACCCCGTGGACTATAGCACACCACGCCTGCCTGACCCTCACCATCTCTTGGAGTCTGCCCAAGTTCATGTCCACCGCATCGGTGATACTGTCCAGCCATCTCATCCTCTGACGCCCTCTTCTCCTTCTGCCCTCAATCTTCCCAGCATCAGGGACTTTTCCAGTGGGTTGTCTGTTCACATCAGGTAACCAAAATACTGGAGTTTCAGCTTCAGCGTCAGTCCTTCCAGTGAATATTCAGGGTTGATCTCCCTTAAGAGTGACTAAAGACTTTACAACTTGCAAATTGGAGTGTTTTGGAAGGTAAGAACTCTTCCATAGAACACAGGCATGCAAAANCTGTTCACATCAGGTAACCAAAATACTGGAGTTTCAGCTTCAGCGTCAGTCCTTCCAGTGAATATTCAGGGTTGATCTCCCTTAAGACTGACTAAAGACTTTACAACTTGCAAATTGGAGTGTTTTGGAAGGTAAGAACTCTTCCATAGAACACAGGCATGCAAAAAAAAAAAAAAGCGGGAATGTCTTCTGTTCTCTAGAATTCCCTGTCTCTACTGAAAGACATAATCTCAGGAGACATTTTACTAAATTCTCACAATACATCAGTGGGTCTGATGAAGACAAACTGGCTTACAGCTGAGTTAATTGAAATCATGCAGCTCTTTCCTTAGTTCTGACTTTTGGCCATTAACCAAAGTCGTATTAATGAGTCCCTGTGATTAGTACCAATGGAAGTCAGATTATTTACATGTGATGTTATAATTGTTAGAGATATCTCCAAAATAGTGTATATTCATGTGAAAAATTATAATAATTATTAACCTGCCATGAAAGCATGTTATTTAATGTAATGAGCTACCCATTCACATAATATTTTGATTACCTTTATATCAGTATTATTCATACTGCCTAAGGGGGCTGCTGACCCACATTCTAGATGAGTTTGCTGGAAGGCTTTATCAGAGATTCAGTTTTCAACAACAAAATGCTTGGTTAAAAAGTAGAAATTAAATTTACCAACACAGTGTGGGAGGGTGACTTGCTGGCTTGCTCAGTCATGTCTGAATCTTTGCAGCCCCATGGACTGCAGCCCGCCAGGCTCTTCTGTCCATGAGATTTTCCAGACAAGAATACTGAAGTGGGTTGCCATTTCTTCTTTCAGGGGATCTTCCTGACCCAGAGATCAAACCCGCATCTCTTGTGTCCTTGAACTGGCAGGCAGATTTTTTACCAGTTCACCTCCTAGGAAGCCCAGGAGGGTTACTTATAAAGATGCAAAAATGTCATTGCCGAGAACAGAAAATGGATAGAGCTAGAACTGAGTATCCTGTACTCACAAAGCAATAAAGATTTCCACTTAGCTGTAAGTAAGGCTGAATAGCATCCATGTTAGAGAGGATCTAAGTGTTTCCATTTGCCAGATTATCTCAAAATAGTCCCTAAATTTTTTNGCCTTGGGCCCACCGGTGTAATAAACTGCACTCCACTATCTGCATTGTCCTTCTGAGTGAGTTTGTTTCCAGAACACATGGCTACAACAATAGCAATATAGTTTTTGCTTAACGAAATATCAGTAACTTTTTGTTAAGATGCACTCATTTACAATTTTCTCTTCAC
Source organism: Neotragus pygmaeus (assembly GCA_006410875.1). Taxonomy (NCBI): domain Eukaryota; kingdom Metazoa; phylum Chordata; class Mammalia; order Artiodactyla; family Bovidae; genus Neotragus; species Neotragus pygmaeus. The sequence goes on along the minus strand of SJYV01031985.1, from coordinate 1,059,593 downwards.
ATGCTTGTCTTACAAAATGTTCTTGAATCTTAACTTTTTCATTAATTAAAATGGTCACTGAGGCTTTTTATTTCTTTCCTGAGGCCATTTAAAAGATACTTATGAAATTTAATATACAAGGAAATATGTTCACTTCCCAGTACTGAGAAGTCCAAGTCTTGTCATTGAGCAATTAGACACTGTCTGTCGTGTGTGAGGTTTTCACTCCATGTGGCAGGATTTTTTTTTCAAGATAGAATCATTTTTGTCCTTAACGCTTTTGCAATCTACATGAAAAGAAAAATATATACAATACATTAAAAACTACTAATAATACTAGGGGAAATTTCCATAAGAGTTCAACAGACAGGTTGCGTTTAGAATGTACGGGTCATTAGGTAAAAAATCAAAGGTGTCTTTGGCATTGAGTAATTAAAGGGTAGGAATTTATTATATGTAGAATATCTAAACACCTCTGGGCTAATAAGAAATTAATAAACCAAATATTTATGCAGAGGAATCATGTCATGTTCAAGTCCCTTTTTGCCTCACATAGTAAGTAAATATGTTAGTAAGGGCCAGCAATTAAATTGCTGATTCTCAGGGTTGAAAGGAACTATAAAGATCATCTAGTGACTTTTCTGCAATTAATATTCTTAATGAATTCCTACACATAGTATATTTATAGCCATGCACTGAGGGCTAGCATATATTTGATAATGTCTAAATGAGGAAATACCAATTTCACAGTCTGGCACCTGAGGACGATTGCAATTGAATTTCAATTCAGTATTTAGCAAATCAAAACAAGCCCCTTGGAAAAGAAGAGCAATTGAGCTAGACTACGCTTAGGGTCTTTTTCAAGTTGAGAACCTATAACTGAATAAAAATTAGAAATAAAATAGTCCTTGAATTTGATGAGATGATTTTAAAATACTAAATTACATTATTGCTAGATAGCTTTTTGCTACAAGATCTATATATATTTGTTTCTCTTGGTCATCATTCTTGAGTGTTTAATGCTGTGGAGATAAAGATAAACATATATGTTCCTTCCCTCAAGGAGTTTATACTCTGATAAAATAATAAAACATAAGCCTAGACAGGTATTGCACAAAAAGCCACGATAAATGCATGAAGAAATTACATCTTCTAATGCAAGGTTTCTCAGCCTTGGCACTACCGACTTTTCTTTTTCTAATGTAAGTATGGGTGGTTCAGTGCTAGAATTCTTGACACTAGTGGCATTTTAGGATGGATAATTCTCTTTTTAGAGCCATCTTGGGCTTAGCAGCATCCTAGACATCTCCTGCTAAGAGGAGACTGCCTTGGGCCCGCCGGTGTAATAAACTGCACTCCACTATATGCATTTTCCAGTAGCAGTTGCTACTGTCCAGGCCAGTAGCAACACCTCTACCCAGCTGTGACAACCCAAAAGTCCCCAGACACTGCAAATGTGCCCTGGGAGGCAGCACCGACCTCGCTGAGAAGCACCTGTCTTAAGAACTGAAAGAAGGCTTCACGGAAGAGGAAGTTAAGAACTGGTCTTGAAGCCTGGGCACTACTTTAAGGGTCAGAGATGGATGGAGAAGTGAGCAAGTGGATTGCAGGTGGCCCAGAAAGAAGCTTTTAAAAAAGCTTTGACTCACATATTAAGTTAACGTCCTATTTGCTCTCTTACAGGTTCTGGTTTTCTCAGATCTCAGTATTGCCCATCTATCTTTAATACCTCTCTCTCCCCAGATGTCTCCTTTCTAACAAAGAAAGCCAGTTTCAGGCTTAGGGCCCTCAATGGGCAATAGTGTCTGTTGGGTTTCAAAAACATAATCTTCACTGCATGTATTTGATGATTGCTTTCAAGTAGTAGAATTGAGACCTCTTTCCTGCTTACTGTCACTAAAAACATCAAAGACCTCTAAAGAAAGAGATTGGGAATAGAAAATAATGAGTTTGGTTTTTAAGCAAATTTGAGGCAGAGTTTGAGGTAGTAGCAGTACACCAGGTAGAAAAAAAATACAAAAAATTAATTTAAAATAGAGAACACTTTAATATACAGTAAGGATGTGAAACACATATGTAAATACAGCAAGAAGTAAAAATAAAACAGCAGGAGGCAGAAGGTAATGGGGAAAAGTATTTTGTTGTCTATTTTTCTCCTGCTTTCTCAAACAAAAACATTTTTATCTTTTATAGAATCATTCTATTATCATAAAGTAATTTCACTACCAAAAGTAACATCCTGGAAGTCTTATTCCAAGAATATCACTTTAGCATAACTAGAAAAATGAATAATATACATGTATTTTAATTTTCTTGTATCTAAAACAAATTACTTGATTTCTTAACAACTTGTCTATTTGACATTTTGGTTATGCTAAGCAGTAGAGCTTAAAGTTCTATGTTGCCTCTGAAGGATATAGAGAATTGATTTCTTCTTACTTCTACGGAAGTTCACTAGGCAAGCTACTTGTGTCAAATCATTATGATAAGATTCAGCTGAAATAATGCATTAACATTGGCTGATATTGCCAACAAATTACAGTATGTGATACAAACAATTTCTGTTCCATTATTTTCAGTTTGCCTTTTCATAAAGTTAGTATACGCAAAGGAAACAAATATTTGCATAACACTGCTCGTATTCAGATTGATTCATGTTTCATTGTGGAACCCACCAAAAACCAAGAGAACCTCACAATGGCAGGGCATTTCTGGAAGGCTCCCGTTTCGGCCACACCTATACACAGACCACACATACAGCACAATGGTGATAATGTTTGAAGCTGCTTCTGTCACAATAGCAATTTGCCTACTGTTGCAAAAGTTTAAGATTAGTACAAAAACTGCCAAGATTGAAAGAAGTGATCCAGGGGATCATCTAGTTATTCTTCAACTGCTTTTAGTAACTGGACAGTGACGAGGTCGTGGAAGTGACCCACGTCCCATTTAAAGTGAAGACTGTTGATCAAAGTGCAAATTATTACTCAATGACAAAACATTTTAAGGCAAAATGGGTCATTGTTTAGACTGTGTTTTTATGTACTGTAATGAGTCATTAAAACTCTGCCATTTCAGAAGAGAAGTGCTCCTGCTGAATATTCAGTGCTATAAGCAAGTGTGTAGTATATTTTTTTAAATAACCATTCTAGTAAACTAAAAACATAATGCAATAATACCGGCAATATGTATGTAGGAAGTGGTGCATATGTGAATAATCGTGTTATAAAAACAGAGCATAATATTCATAATTGTTTTCATTTTTGTGCACTAAAGACTCTTCTCAAAAATGAGTACTAAGTACTTGATCACCATTGTTGAAGAGTATTATGGACTCACTAAAATTACTTTCCTGAGTCATATTAGGTTCTCATAAGGATAAATAAATTAGTGTCTGAGATTCATTTGTTTAATATTGGAAAGAGAAAAAGTATTATGTAAGTATCATAAGTTAGCGCTACTGGTGGAACCCAAATACAGTCTGCGGAGCAGTAGCTAATGACCGATGGGCTTTCCTCCAGCACTGGAGGTTTTTCTATTTCCTGTACTGGCTTCCAGCGACAAGGCAGGCACCCTCCTGACCCTTCAGTCAGTGTGTTCCACTTTTCTCACTGCTGAGATAGCAGGGCAATAATCAGAGTTACGAGTTCCTTCTGCTCCACACCCTCTTGCCGCTCCCTCGACCCTCTCTGTCGCAGCGTCTGGACCACGCATGGGGTTTCTCTAGCTATGAAATACCACAGCCTTTTTCTTCTCTCTCTTCTTCATTGTGGACGAATGCTTCTTTCTCTCCCTGTCTTTTGAACTCTGCTTAGGGGGCAAAACAAACAGCAGTGGAAGGAATGTCCAAAGCGACCATTTCCGCACTGCCTTACGAATAAGTGGAAGCCTAAGGCAACAACACTGAACCTAAATGACCCTGTACCAGCTCGAAGAATAGCTATCCAGCCACGTAATAATGTAGTTGTATTTCATACCCACAAATACTTACCAACTGTCAGACACTGTTCTAAGCGCTTTATTACTTAACTCATTTAATATCCTCCCCAATAACCCCACGAAAGAGGATATCATTATCCCTGCTTTGCAGATAAGGGTACCAGACACAGAACAATAAGAAACCTGGCCAAGGTCATAAAGCTAATTAAGTGGAAGAGTCAAGACAGAAACCAAGGCAGTCGGTTCCAGAGTCCCTGCACACACACACACACTTCTCCATCCAGCAACACAACTAGCAGTGTTCGAACCTCTTCTTAAAAGGGATAAAAAGTAACCAACAAGGGCAATTTTAAAACTTCATTCTTTTTACATCCTTTGGTTTCCGGGGGTTTTTGTTTGTTTGTTTCTTGAGTTGTGTAGTCATGAGAAAATATCCTAACAATTAAACTGATTTCACCACCCCTGTCCCTGCGCAACTGCTGCCAGAGCGCCTTAATAAGCGAGCGGTTTATTCAGAGACAGAGAAGGCACACCTGGGGACAGGGACGGGGGAGTGAGGAGCCAGGGACTCTTCACCCCAGCTCAGCCCCACTCAGTAAGGTCTTGCCAATCTTACTTCATCCTTACAGCCCCATCAGGACCACCATTCAGCTGTGCCTGTTTGTGAATTATTTCAGACTATCCAAAGAACTGGGAGGGGCAAGAAGTGTTTTGCATCTTCAGATCCTCTCAAATCCTCTGTAGCAAAATTCTGTTGGAGAGAGCAGCTACTCTCTAGTGGCAAAAAGCAGGACTGCATGGATCTTTGAGAAAATCTGGAGGAATCCAGCCACTGGNACTGGGAGGGGCAAGAAGTGTTTTGCATCTTCAGATCCTCTCAAATCCTCTGTAGCAAAATTCTGTTGGAGAGAGCAGCTACTCTCTAGTGGCAAAAAGCAGGACTGCATGGATCTTTGAGAAAATCTGGAGGAATCCAGCCACTGGTATAATTTTGAATTAAAAGGATAATGAAGTGATGATCATTGCTGGTGGGATACGAGGATGAATGAGCCTGGAGTTATGGTAGACACTCTTCCTTATAGACCGTCAAACACATATTAAAGGTAGACTATTTCTTCCTCACTCTTTTTATACCACTCTTAAAAGTCATGCTTAAAGAAGCGAGTCCCATTCTTATATCATTCAAATGTTATCATCATCCTCAAGCAAACCTAAATTACTGCCCTATACTGTTGTCTGAAGCCCATCTGCATACATGGTGGCAAAAATTGGTTTGAGAAAATAAACATGCTACGCAAACCCAACATAGGGAAATCAGTCACAAGTCTATCTTTGCTTGAAAGAGATCCATAGCAGATAGGCCCTGTTTAGAGTTATTTTGGAGAAAAAATACACAGACAAATTAACTGTTTCATAAATAAGGTATACTTTATGACTATCCAGGGTGACCAAAAAACATAGCAAGACAAACACCAATTATATGAATTTTCCTCCCTGAATAAGTGACTATTAAATGGTCAAAACTTTTTTCCCAATATTTTCTAATTTAGTTTACTGATAGCATTTTGAACTGTAACCAAAATCCAACACTGGACTCAGATTGGCCACACGGCTGTGCATGCCTTGACAGGAAAACAATGAGTTAAATGAGTCCATTAAAGAATCATACAAAAAGTTTTCACAGAAACAAATGATTCTCCTAGATTTTTCAGTGCAGAGCCCTCTATAGAGGGGGGAAAAGCCATATATTCTGATTTGTTCATGTAAAGATATCTCCTGTGCAGAGTGAATGGGAGAAGTAAGGCTGCTCTCAACATATTTTTCTTATTTTTATTAAATGCCATGGTTATTTGAATGAAATTAATTCATTTCAGGAAAAGTACAAGGCATCAAACCATCCACACTAATATCACAAATGATCAAATGCCTACCATAGAATCCTCTATGCTCTCCACAACATTTTTGCAAAGAAGCTTTTCGCAATTTTCTGTGAGAATCATAATTTTATTCTTCCATTTTCCTTGGAGATCACGGTTTCTCTCTGAATAACCCTTGAAACCTCCTCTTTTTCACTGTCTTCTGTCACTGTGGCATGTCACAGACTCAAAGTTTGTCAAAGAAAAAGGGTGTCCCTTTTGAAAGTGAATAAGACGGTCATTTACTTTGGGTAAGCTTCCTCTTTCAATCCGACCATCTGGATCTAAATTAAGGTATCTTACCTTAAACACGGGTATGTTCACCATCTGGCTACCCCAAAGCATCAATTACTTCAGGTAAATGAAGATTTTGCCTAATTCTAAGCAAGAGTATTCTACTACAAGATATTATGGCATGTATCTGCCTGCTGCCCACCTACTTGAGAGAAAAGTGAGTGGGTATTCTGCCTAACAGAGATCATTTACTGATATGTGTAAACATTTCAAATTTAAGAGAATTTATTTGCAATATTCAACAAGTGGTAAATTTCCAAATGTTGAACCGAGAGTAAAAGATTTGCCTCAAGTGAAGAGCTTGTCTTCTAAACTTTCTCTACTGTAATATGGGAACCAAGGGAGTTAAGCCTTCTCTATAGAGCAAAAACCAGGCCCCCTCCAAAACCTCTTGGGGGATGAAACTTTTCAGGGTCAAAGGCATACAGCACACAATGAAACCTAGTTTCCCTGTTCTGCCAAATTATACCTCTCAGGCTTCTAAGGAGTGAACCAGAAAATCAGATTGATTATTAACCAGTTCTTTCCACATAGACTAAGTCAGGTGGACAGAATGGTAGTATTGCTCTTTTTAAATCTTTCAAATTATTCAATGTGACTCCCTATTGCCAGATTAAATACTTTCATTACAGAAATTGTCTGATAATTAAATTGGCAAAAATTCTGGCTAACTAAAAGACCAAGACATTCAGTCACCATATAGATGAAAATTTAGAGCTTGCATTTAAGTCCTTTTGAAAAGTATGTTTTAAAATGTCGATTTACATTGCATTTGGGGGAGAGAATCATCACCAATAAAAGTCTAACTCTACCTGAGTTCCTGATATTGGTGTGCTTAAAAATTCTCCAAGTATCCATGGTAACAACAAACAAACAAAAGAAGTTTAATATATCTTATTTTGACATAACTGTGACATGTTTGATTCGATTTCTTTTGCCTTATCAACTCCAGTAGAAACATATAAGAAATTATCATATTCATTCTGATGTTGAAGGGAAAAAAAAAAAGAACAAGTACTTTCTCTGAGAGGCTGCTTAGTATAAAACCATCCTCAGGTCTCCAAAAATGCCAAATCCTGGAGTGTTCATGGGATNGGGGTGAGACTTAGCTTTCTTTGTGCCTGTTGAAGGGTCTTGGGGGGCATTAGCTCCCTCAAACAGGAAACATTTAACAGGAATTGAGAAGATGAATTCCTCCTCGTTTTTCTTTCCCAAGATGAGATTCCTCCTTGCAATACTTGGAGAATTTCCCAGCACTGACAAACATTCCTGTGATCTGCCGTGTCTTTCTGTGGTGCATCCCCGCAAAGCAGCAGGCATCTCTGTGCATAACAGCTTCCCTATCTTCCCTTTCTTTCCCCTTCCCTTCTCGTCTCTGGGCTGTAGCCATCCGAATAATGTTTTAGCATTTGAATCCTTTCCTTGGGCTTTCTTTTCTGCTAAATTTCACAGACAAAGACAATCTGTACTAGAAGTATTGTAAAAATACAGATGTTCAAAATTGGTTTTAGGTTTTGGATTGCTCGTCTGAATGAAAAGACTGGTAAGCATATCACTAGCCAGTAAGTAGGGTGGCAGTGAGTCCTAGCATGCAGTGGGAAGGAGGTCCTGGCTTNGATGGTTGGGGAAAATGAAGCAGACTTTGAATATAAATATGCACTAGGGTACAATAAATCAGTTATAGGTCAAGCAGGAACATCTGGTCCTTTTAAGAGTCCTGTTAATTTGAAAGCACTGACCACAACAAGCTCAGTTCCACCAAATATATTTTGGCACAGCTCAGAAAAAACAGGATTTGCTGGAAGTATTTATTTCACCACAGCAAGATTTATCAGTAATGATATGCAGTTCCCACTACTGTCATTTTGACATAACATGCAAACTTTCCTTCTATGTTTTTCCCCTAAATTTGACATGTTCATGGATCTTTTAAAAACCCTTTTCATCTCTATTCTTGAGACTATGTCAGAGAACGTGGTGGAAGGGGTTTTAAATTATCTACATCTGGTCTTAGGAGTTTGTGAATAATTTATACGTTCACTTATAGGAGGTTTTAATTAGCACACAGCCACTAAGTGTGTTAGTTACTCAGTCGTGCTGGACTCTGGCTCCTCTCCATGGAATTCTCCAGCAAGAATACTGGCGTGGACTGCCATTCCCTTCTCCAGGGAACGTTCCCAAACCAGGAACCAAACCTGGGTCTCCTGCATTGTTGGCAGATTCTTTACGGTCTAAGTCACCAGGGTCCCTAACCACCAAAGCACTGGGCAATTTATTTATTTATTTAGGTTATACCGCAGCACTCTATAAATATTAAAACTTTTGTGTTCCCTCATAACACACTGAAATTTTTCCAGCCTCTTATATTATAGCAACTTCTGGGAGTTTCCAGACAGCATGAGCTCTAGTCCAGGGTTCCGAAAACCTAAGTTTGAGTCCCAGCTCTCTGCTGCCCAGTCTGCTGACCCCAGGAGCCCTGGACTGCTCTGATCCCAAGTTTTCTGCTGTCATGAGAATCTCTAGAGAACAAGGGAGTCTCTGCCAATGGCACCATTACTAATCTCCAACCTGCCTCCACTTCAAAGGTTGTTGATTTCATTTTTAAGTTCATTTGGGTTATTCCCTGGCCCCATAGCCATTTAATTATTCAGTTATTTTAAATGCAAGGGGTCAGGGAAAAAACAACAGTCACTTGTTTACGCATTCAACAACATGCTTGAGGGCTTGCTACCATGGGACACTCATAACATGAGTGGGCACTCTATGTGCCAAGTACAAGGTTAAGCGCTTTTCAATGCATTTATTCATGGACATCTGCAACAATTCCATGAGGATATTATTATTATTTTCTCCAAGTTAAAACTAAAAGTAGAGGTTCTGGAGCCAAAGTGCCTAAGTCTAAAACGTGCTTTGTCGTTTCGCTATATCAGAAGTTACTCCACTTCTTGGCGCTTCCTCTTCCCCATCAATAAAACAGGGAGTGTTAACAGCACCCGGGCTCGTGGGGCTCCTGTAAGACTGAGTTGATACAGGACGCTCATTAAGCACTAGAAGTAGTCATTGCCAGGACCTGGTGACAGATTAATCAGCTTCCGCAAGCCTTCACCACCAGTAGAGCTGAAGCTGAGATCTGAACCCAGTTCTGCTGGACTCTAAACAAGTGGTGAAAACAGCTTCTCAAAAAGCATCAAAGGCACTCACTAATAAGGCATTTGAGACTGACACTTAGCTTTTCCCTTTTCACCACTGGAGTCATTTCCAGAGGCAGCAAGTCAGGAACAAAGTGGAGTCGCTCTGCCTTAGGACAGTGGGAAGCACCAGCAGAACATTCCTGGCTGGCTGTGGCCAAGGCAGCTACCGCCGCCCCCACCCCACGCCCTCCCTTACTCTGTCACTGGGACCGGCTNGCAAGTCAGGAACAAAGTGGAGTCGCTCTGCCTTAGGACAGTGGGAAGCACCAGCAGAACATTCCTGGCTGGCTGTGGCCAAGGCAGCTACCGCCGCCCCCACCCCACGCCCTCCCTTACTCTGTCACTGGGACCGGCTCTTACTGTCCAAATCTAAACTTCCAGTTTTGCAAAACTTCGGGAGGCCAAAGCCTGTCCACGGCTCTGTGCCTTCCAGAAGCGGGCTTGGGACGTTGGGGCGGTGGCGGGGGGAGGACCTGGCCCAGCCTCCCGCGTCCTGACTCCTCAGCCGGCTGCGGCCCTGGCCTCTGGCGCTCACCTGTTTTCCCTCCACGGTAAGTTGGCAGGGTTTTGATGTCACCCTGGCCTGGGGCCGCTCAGATTATACATCACTCTTAAAAAAAAAAAAAAAAAAAAGCTGTGTGCTCTGCCTGTCTAAGCAACTTTAACGAGGCAGGGGGTCCCAGCCTAGAGTGGCATTTGGTACCGGTGAGTGAGTTGGTGGAGCTGGCTGCAGGAAGAACCCAAGCCTCAGGAAGACCCCGAGAGTCCTGGGCGATGGCCCTATCCCACCTTCACTTCCTTTCCTCCATCCTTGCCCCCCCCCGCCCCCCACCGGGTATCCGAAGCTCGCCCGGTCCCCGGGTCGCCGGCTGGCCGGCGGTTTAGCGCAGCCTGGCGGGGTGGGGCGGCGCGGGGCACCGCCTCCCTCCGTACCTTCTCTCCCCGTGGAGCACGTAGGAGCTGCGGAAGAAGCCCAGGAGCTCGTTCTCGATCAAGGCGTTGTAGATGATCTTCAGATTGTAATTCCTCTGCGCGTCCAGAGTCCTATTCAGCACCACCACCAAGACCTGGGTTTGCGGGTAGAGGAAAAAGCCGGCCACCGGGACGGCCCCGGCCACCCGGTCCTCGGCCACCTGCACCCTCTCGACCGCCACCCGGGAGGCGTGCAGCACGACGTAGCGGGTGGCGTTCCGGCACGCGATCTCCACGTTGACCTCGCCGGAGAAGGTGAAGTTCTCCATGAAGGCGGTGAGCATGAGATTGTAGTGCAGCGGCTTGAGGTGGCCGGACAGGCGCAGCTGCGTCCACGGCTGCCGCTGCTCGCGCTCCTCCCCGGACGGCGGCCGGGCGGACGGGGGCTCGGCGGTGGCCTCCGCGCCCGCCCCGGGCTGCGAGGGGCCCCCGCCGGCGGGGTGGTTCCGCCGGGCCAGGCCCGGAAGGCTGTCGTTTCCGACGCGCGCCGGGAAGCCGGGAGGCCCGCCGTCGGCGCCGGCCG
>SJYV01031985.1:966750-1048737 GCA_006410875.1 Neotragus pygmaeus | reverse complement strand
CTCTGGGACGCGCCCAACTTGGAGAGCGTCCTGCTCGCCCCAGAGCGCGCGCTACTTCCCCGGCGGGCGCCGGGCTCCAGGGCGCAGGCTGCCCCCGCCCCTGTGCGCCCGCGGCCCCAGCTCGCCGTCCGCCGCGCCGAGCTCTCGCCGGGCTTTTCGCGGGAGCCTTCTAGCTGGTCCGCGGCTGCCAAGGAGGGAGCAACGGAGAGGGAAGTTAGGGCTGCCGCTTTCTCTCCCCACTCCAGCGCCGGCGTTCCGTCCTCTGGGTGGGATGTGCTCGCGGCGGCGGCGGCGGCGGCGCCCGAGTCCTGAGCCCCGCAGCCGGGGACGCGAGGATGGCCGGGGCGGAAGAGACCTGGATGAAGCAGCTCGGTGAAGTCCCAGGGCCGCAGAGCTGCGCCGGGAATCTGTCCGGGAGAAGCCTTCTCCTCCAGCCTGGACACTTTAAGCGGCGGTGGCGGCAAACAGCGCAAGGCTGCACCCCGGGCGGCGAGCCTCCCTGGTCCCGACGTTGCGCTGACCTCCGGAGACGACAGCTGAGCGAGAAGTGTCCGTCCGGGCCGTCCCCCTAAGGTAGACGAAGCTCCGGGTGTGCTCTATATGCCCGTGGGGAGAGCCGGAGTGCGTGTGTGCGAGTGAGTGTGCATGTGTGTGCGCGCGTGTGAGCGTGAGCGTGTGTACACAGGCTCCAGATCTAGATTGCCAGGGCTACTCTGGCTGCGCTCAGGGACCGAAACTCCCCGAGAAAGGCCACGGCGAGAGCGCGAGAGCGCGGAGGCCGGAACCACGGGAGGGAGGGGAGCGGCAGAGGCAGGCCCTGGGAGATTAGAGAGCTTTTCTCCGCTCCGTCACACCAGACACCCACAGCCACAGAGGGGGGTGCTGCGCCGCCCTCGAGAAGTACTGTAAATCTTCAGCGCAACGAGCCCGCAGTCACCCTCTTCCCGACCCTTCAGCCCCACCGCGCCTTCCGGAGGGAGCCTTGGAGCCTTTGGCTATGAATGCCTAGAGGCCAAGCAAGAGCCTGCTGGGGAGAAGGAGCGGTCTCAGATTTCACATCAAGCTCTCCAGAGGATTTGGAGGATTGTATGTAAATTGAAATAAATTCTCCAAAGCCTGACAACATACACTATACTGTGTGATGTGTCCAGGCGTGCGGTATTAAAATAAGGGTTAGCAAGAAAGCGTTAGACTCCTCCAGAAGTAAAGGCTGCAAAAAAGGGATGGCTTTTTCCCAACAAATACATTTTCGGATTGAGGAAATACTTAAAATATTCAAGTGTAATATTCAGGACCAGAAACTTGAGACTGAGAAAAGCTGAGGACATGAGCTCCATTACTTTAGACTTAGAATAGTGAACAGGGATATTGTGTGATTGGACAGTTTTTCACTTCACCTGGTCACAATTACTTTTTTTTTTTTTTTTNTTCAGGACCAGAAACTTGAGACTGAGAAAAGCTGAGGACATGAGCTCCATTACTTTAGACTTAGAATAGTGAACAGGGATATTGTGTGATTGGACAGTTTTTCACTTCACCTGGTCACAATTACTTTTTTTTTTTTTTTTGGCTGTTTTCAGTGTTATGAAAATCGTTTAAACTGTTCTAAGAACAGTTATCAATAGGAAGTGTCCATCCACAGCTGAATCGTCAAAACAGATTCACAGACCACTGGCTGGTTATGGATTCTTGTCTAAGTTTGTTGAAGTTTTAAATTAGAGTACAGAATATGTATAAGTATAGGAAATATCCAAGCCATGGAATTTAGGTGAAGAACTCTAATTGGAACACTATTCAGAATACAGCCACCCCAAAGATCACAGCTTAGAGGCAGGAGTCTCTAGTTTTCAATGAAACAAAGTGTGATGGGCTTCAGAGTCAATTTTGAAAAGTGCAGAATAAAAAGAGAATGAAGTAATTTCTTTTTACACATTTCTTTCACATCTTCAAATCCCAAAGGCATTTTAAAAAATCATGTCCCTAATTATTTTTCTTACAAAAAGGAATGTTTAACACCACTGGCTTTGGAGTCCTGAACGTACACATTAAAACCTTGTGTTTGGCTTTAAAGCATGACCAAAGAGAACAGCCCAAATACGTATCAACTTCAGGCGAAAACCACTGAAAACACAGCCCTCTGTTCAATGAAACTATACCATTTATACTCAGATGGGATACATTCCCAATGCCATACATTCTGAATGTCCATTTGAATCATTTTAAATGATGATAAAAAGAAGTGCCAGGTTTTTTTTTTTTTAAAGCATGTTTTATGTGGGCTGTTAGCAACAGACCAAGGGAAATGCCACAGTCTGTTCAAGTTACTTTTTTATGCTCTGTTTTTAAATCTCTGTGCTCTTGCTGTCCATAGGAATCTGCCTGTGTGCATTTTAAGAATTGAGGAGTCCGAGGTTTGTTCGTTTGTTTTCACAGACTCAGGAAACAGTATAGGCAGACAGAAAGAGCTGTGTGACTCTTAGCAGCTTACCAAACTTCTCTGACCTTAGGGTCCTAACCCACAGTTCAGGATTATTGATCAAAAGTCCATGGATACAACTCACTTGAATTATAAGAGGAATCTGGAACCACCCCCTAGAAGTCTGAGAACCACTGCCTCAATGAATATGTTACCCACTAAAGGATCTTTAAATGATATTAGTCAAGAAAAGATTCAAAGAAGGCTTTTTCTGTTCTTCTTTGTATTTTATCTGTGTACTTTTGAAAATCTCTACAAGGCAACTCTTGAGGATTTTGGAATTAAAGAATACATTTACCAACTAGTAAAGTCTCAACTGGCTATAATTAAATTAGTGGATGGGTTATTTCTGAGACCTAAGTGGAGCAGACACGAGCTCATTAACCTGTAGTGAACACAACTTATGAAACACTGATTCCTCTAAAATGCAACTTTACCCAGTAAATGCAGTATCAAGGCCAAGTGGGTAAATATTTCTTCCTCTTATATGGATGTTACAAAAGGGCCCCAGCGAATTTTTCTCTTGTTAATTTCTGAAAGTATATAACCTACCACTGAGAAGTAAATAACTTTGGTATAGTAACTTTTTAATTTTATTTTTTAGAGAATATCTATTCTACCCTCCTCAAACCAAAACCAAAAAAGACAAAATTTCAGATAGTGTACCTAACAAAAATCTTAAAGAGATGATTCACTAATATTCCTGTAAAGAAGTTGCCTTCAGTGTGTGAATGACTACATTGGTGAGACTTTGACTTTGTCAATGTTAGACCCATGCAGGAGAATAAGACTTTCCAAAGTGCCTGATGCTCTTCTCAGAAACACGCTTATTGTTAATGATAAATTTGGTAAATTTACTATTATTGGATACTCTATGATTATTTTCTTTAGTTAATAAATGTCTTTCAAGTCATTGTGTGGCCATATTTGATTTAGAGGCTTGTAAAATTGAAAACAGTCTGAATGTTTAATATCCATAAGTCCAAACAGAAGTTATTAACTAAATCTACAACCAGGTTCCATGATTAATCAAACTGAACTATTTTCAGTGAATGCACTGGCTTCAGAGGCTTTTTACTCTTTGATTGTTTACACTTGAACTGCTTTTCCTCTCTTCCCACTGGTTTGTATGTAGAGACACAACTGAAGTGTCCTTTTTATACTCAGCCCCTTCAAGTGTAATTAGCACTTCACTTGCAGAAACAGCTTGGCTCAGCAGAAAGAACAAAATGCAAATCTTCCTTCACCCCCCTACATTATCCTAACCTACCTCACTGCCTCAGTTTCTCCACAGGTTCATGTACAGTAATTAGATGGACTAGGTAACCTTCATGATCTCATCCAGTTCTCAAATTCTGTAAAAGAAATTCCAAAGTTAAAACACTAATCTCTATGCTCTCAGGGGTTTTTAATTCATCTTCTCCGTTGAGAAGCAAAAAATAAAGAAAAATTAACCAAAAACTATTAATGGATAACAAAGCTTTATAAAAATACACTGCACTAGCAAAAGCAGATGAAGAAGATTAAACAACCGCTGCTACTCTGGCAGGGAAAGCAGGACTGATGTGCTTTCTGAGAGGCCGCGACCCTGCAGCCCTCACGTGACTGGAGGTCGAAGCCGACAGAGACCGGCGCGAACCTCTGCTCCCGGCTGGTGGTTTGAGACTTGAGATGGCGATAACTTGATGAGAAAAACAATATTGCAAACTTAATTAATATTTTATACTATACAACTTCAAATTTTCATACCATTTGATCACTGCGTATGTTAAAGGGCAACATGTAAGAAACACCCTTCAAGATAGAACTTTCCTCAAGAGTCTTAGCAATGGAAAGAGGAGGACTGTTTAAAATTAGCCATAATTGAAACAGTGCAATTTCATAATGTTCACTAACTACAATTAACACCTTGATTTAATTGCTGGTTATCTGACGTATGTTTATTTAAAAAGATTAAACTGAATTGATATCATGCTTAAATTTGATTATGTCTTCTTTACTCACATAAAATCTTAAAATTATAAAGTTGTTTTAAGAGGAAAACATTCCCTAACCTATTAATATATTACTACATGGTATTAGGCCAAGAATCTCATAACTATGCTTAAAACAAAACAGAACAAGTCTTACTTACTGAGTCGGACACGACTGCGGTGACTTAGCGCGCACGCATGCACATGCCATAGAAATCTTAACCTCTGACCCGAGCTCATGTGACAGTTTAAATTTACATGACTAGAGTAGTGCCTCACCTCTTTTAAACCATGAAAAATACCTGAAGAATGCATGCTGATTTAAATATTAATGTAAAGTCAGATAAAGACAGAAATAGCCTATTGTATTTCTTCCATATGTATCTTCTAATCCAATTTTTTTCTTTTCCACTCATTTGTTCACTCTTCTTATCTCTTAAAACCTGTACCTACTAGACATACACAGACATTTGTTTGATATATAAATGTTTGTCACTATTGCTCTTTAAATGAGGTAATTACATAGTGTATTATACACCTCAAAGTTGCTAAGAGACTAGATCTTAAATGTTCTCACCACAAAATGAAATAATTATGTGACAGTGACAGAGGTATTGGCTAATGCTACAGTATTAATCATTGCAAATTACAAGATATAGATGTAGTGGGCTTCCCTGGTGGCTCAGACAGTAAAGAATATGCCTGCAATTCAGGAGACTCAGGTTTGATCCCTAGGTCAGGAAGATCTCCTGGAAAAGGGAATGGCAACTCACTCCAGTATTCTTGCCTGGAGAATCCCATGGACAGAGGAGCCTGGCTGGCTACAATCCTTGGGTTGCAAAGAGTCAGACATGACTGTGTGACTAACACTTCAACTTTCACATACCCCATAAACTTATGTACATTAAACTTAAAATGTTAGTGCGTCAATTAAATCTTAATTTAAATGAAATAAAAATATAATTAATTCATTAAATGAGGTAATTACAATATTTTCTTAAATTTGAGTAGCAAATGGTGGTTGTAAATGGATTGATAAAGAAATTAGGATAAATAGGGTGAAGTGTTTCTCTTTAAGATAATGAAATGTCACTAATCTTGAGGTCATATACTGATACATAAGGTTTGGAAAGCTGATCCAGATCTACAATATTTTTTATTTTTAATCATATGCATAGGGCATACTTTCAATGAGTCAGTATTCTAGTCAAAGATGCAATCATTTCTGAGTAAGAAGGCTATCTTCTGTTAGAAAATATTTCACAAGATGTATAGTATGCATATTATACAATAACAGTAAAAATTTTAATTGTTTATTGACACATTAAATTCCTACTTTGAAACCAAGGAAAAAAATAACCAAATCGTAGTATTTTCCTTCAAATTTTAGACCTGTGGATGAATACCATTATCTCTTAATCATAAACTGAAGAATAGCTTCTTTGGGGGGCTGTCCCTCCTTTTTGCTCAGAATCAGATTTGCTAGAGAAGACCCAGTTCCTTCTACCACATGGCACTGTAACTAAGGATCCTCCGTGTCCCTCATTTTCAGGGTTATGATTAAGGCTATGCCAATGTCCCACCATTTGTCTGTTTCTCCATACAAGGCCTTCTGAGAACATTTCCCCATGTGCATCCAGGAAGTGCTCTCCAAGTGTCTAGAAAGTTAGGTAAAATATGTATTTGGAGATTCAGGAATTATTTTTGGAATTCAAACAATTAGACTTTGCCTAAAATAACTTAAAGGAGTTATTTATATGCTATTACTACAAACAAGCATCAGAGATATTGCAGATTCAGTTCCAGACCACCAGAAAAAAAAAGCAAATATCACAATATAGCAAGTCACATACATTTGTTGGTTTCCCAGTCCATGTAAGTTATGCTTACACTATACTGTAATGTACTAAGTATGCAATAGCATTATGGCTCCAAAAATCATACTTTAAAAATATTGTTCACCATCATCTCAGCCTTCAGCAAGTCATAATCTTTTTGCAGCAGTAATATTAGATATCACTGATCACAGAGCACCATAACAAACATCTCAGTAATGAAAAAGTTTGAAATATTGTGAGAATTACCAAAATGTGAGCAAATGCAGTTGGAAAAATGGTGCGATAGACACAGGGTTGCCGCAAACCTTCAATTTGTTAAAAAAAAAAAAAAAAAGGCAGTATCTGTGAAGCACAATTAAGATATGCCTATGTTACAGGTCTAAATATATCATTTTACTATAAATATTAAAACATTAAATAAGACTATTTACATTTATAAGACCATTAAGTGCCAGGCACTATACAAAACATTAAAAATGGTCATAATTTATAACCTTACAATGATTGTAAAATCTGTATCTGGAAGAAAAAATACTTTCCTACAAAAGAACTACACTAAAGTATTTAAAGTTACTCTTTATAATTGGCTGCTGGATTAAATGATTTTTTTTTTCAACTCCAAGAACAGACTGTGAGAAAAAGGCAATGAGCCTGAATATGGATGTTTTGGGTTACTAGCGTATTAAAAGGATAATCATGTCAGAAAACAGGATTAATGCCCAGAGAGGAATTGATTTCATGTAGAAATTGCTCGTGGTCTTCTCTGTTGTCACTTTTCTCTTTAGCGCCACCTTGTGGGTTAGCCAGTAACAGTAAATACACAGGGTGTGAATTTAGGTTTTTTCTTTTTATTTCCCTCTGCCGTAAGTTTTTCAGGTGCTTCAATGATTTTTTTAAAAATCCACCTGTTAATGCAGGAGATCTAGTCTGGATCCCTGGGAAGATCCCCTGGTGGAGGAAATGACAACCCACTCCAGTGTTACTGCTTGGTGAATTCCATGCACAGACGAGCCTGGCAGGCTACAGTCTGAACTCACAAAGAGTTTTACACGGCTGAGCATGCAAGCATACATGCTGTATTAAAGCTAGACTTTGTAGAATGGCAAAACTCAGATGTGAAGCGATTTTTTTTTTGTTTTCTCAGAGAAGCAACCACTTCACTAGAAGGTATTTGCCATAATTCTGCAATTGAACATTTTAGACACCAGAACCGTTTCTCAGGGATTGGAAATATTGGAATCTACACAAAAATCGATGTTCATTTACAGGATAATCACCAAACTTATCTTGGATAATGTAAGTGGCAATCTCTGACTTGTGATTTTTTCCATCAGAAAAATATTTTCTTAACTCAGTATCATCTTTTCTACCAGTGTCCCATGAGAATTGATTCTAGGTGATTTGAAATGCTGCTCAATCCTGTTTAGAAAAAACTCAAATATCTGATTTAGTCTCGTTTGCACCTTAACTTCTAACACCAGATTCAATTTGCAGTGAGTTACCTTACTCAGTTTATTTTCTAATTATGATGCTGCAGTTATGAAAAATAAGGGAAAAAGTCAGTACAGCATATCGAAAGCTTTCTTTTATTAGAGATGTGCAGGAAATGTGTTATATATTCCCTAACACTCTTGATATGTAAATGTTATAATACTGAGTAGCTAAAAAAAAGAATAGTTTCTCCTTTTTAAAACATCTAAACTTTTGTTAGAATTTATCGCTAAGTTTTTTGTGGAATGATGAACAAATAAAATCTTTAAATGCATAAATGGAGTCATTTCAGAGCAAGTGAAAATCATGTGTAATTTGGTCACTTTGAAAGTATAAATGTCCATATGTGAATTCCTCCTCCTCTATTTGGAGTTGAAGGTTTTACTGTGGGTTATTCAAAATAATTTTTAAATAATAATAATTTAAATAATTTTAAAATAATAATTCAAAATAACTGTGGGTTGTTCAAAGTAATTTTCTCTGGATGTATAATAAGGTCTCAGATTTGACCTCTAACCTGAATATTATAAGCTATCAGTTATCTATGCTGGAATCACACCACCACAATCAACAACAAATTTTAAGTGTTGTTATAGGCTTTCTAAAATCTTAGTATGGGCTTCCATGGTGGCTCAGCAGTAAAGAACCTTCCTGCCAAGGCAGGATACACAGGTTCAAATCCTGGGTAGGGAAAATCCCCTGAAGAAGGAAATGGCAACCATTATTCTTGCCTGGAAGCTCCCATGAACAGATGGGGAGGACTATAGTCCATGGGGTCACAGAGTCAGACACAACTTAGTGACTAAACCTCAAAATTTTAGTATGGAACCAAAGTCAAATACTATCGGTACAGAAAGCTGTGGAAACTTCAGAATCCAAGTCATTTTTGACTTGAACAAGTCTCTAAAGACAGTAAGCTGTGTTTTCCAATTCAGGAAATGCTTTTTAATTAATTTTTGCATCCTTTGATCTTTGAATATTTCCATCACATTCTGACACGTATTTAGTTTCCCTTGGATTTGATACAGGAGCCAATTAAAAGACGCCTTAGAATGATAAGGCTTCCCTGGTGGCTCAGATGGGAAAGTATCTGCCTGCAATGCAGGAAACCTGGGTTGGGAAGATCCCCTGGAGGAGGGCATGGCAACCCACTCCAGTATTCTTGCCTGGAGAATCCCATGGACAGAGGAATCTGGCAGGCCACAGTCAATGGGGTCACAGAGAATCGGACACGACTGAGCGACTTACACTTAGAATGATAACATTCAACCTATAGTCCTCCGTTTAACCTTTTTTTTTTCCATTTAACTTTTGCATAGCTACCGTTGAACAAATCAGTGTTCTTAGAGTTTAACCAAAACACAACCAACCAAACAAAGAAAAAACCCTAAGTATAGAACTTTTTAATCTGGGGACCACGAAAAGTGGAGACCGTGTTTTCATTTATGTTTCAGCTTGTTAATAATAAAGGTATGTCTTCCTGCAAATTCTGTTTCTGGTGGCTCAGATGGTGAAGCGTCTGCCTACAATGTGGGAGATCCAGGTTTGATCCCTGGGTCTGTAAGATCCTCTGGAGAAAGAAATGGAAACCCACTTGGAAAACCCATGGACGGAGGAGCGTGGTAGGCTACAGTCCATGGGGTCCTTCAGTTTAAGCTGAATAAACCACTGGATAGTGCCATCCATGGGTTCCTGGGACACATGCTACTGCTGGAGAGGCACGGGCTGCCCTGTATTCAAGTAGGTGGTACCTCCATTCACCACACAGTGCAACTCCAGGGATGACTTCTAGCCTCTCTTCACTTTTATTGTATTCATTTTAAATAGATGGGGTTTCAAAAATGAGTTACAAAACAGCAAAACACATTTCATATCTTCTCTGTTACAGGTTCCAAATTAAGCAGATCCTAATTACCTGGGTTACATTATGTAACAATAGCATGATGTCAAAAGCCTTTTATAATCTCTATTCAATTCCTCTTAAAGTGAGACTGAGCAAAATATTTTCTTGACATTTTTGAGAATTTCAGTTTCAAAGGATCATTTATTTCTTTAATCTTCCAACATGAAAAAGTAATGAATATTTACTTTTTTTAGACTCATTTTTAGAAGTGCTGACATTCAACTAGGTAAATTAGTAAGTGATAGGNCTTGACATTTTTGAGAATTTCAGTTTCAAAGGATCATTTATTTCTTTAATCTTCCAACATGAAAAAGTAATGAATATTTACTTTTTTTAGACTCATTTTTAGAAGTGCTGACATTCAACTAGGTAAATTAGTAAGTGATAGGTATTAACGTACTCTTCTAGGCAGAAAATCAAAGTTATTTAAAGTAAAGGATGTGTTTAAAAGCAACGTATGTCCACAGATTAATGTTTATAAATACATTTTGTGATCATTATGTCTTATTTGGGTGTATGGTCTTTTTTTATCTATATCTACCTTAAAAGATATGGAGAGAGATATAAGTAGATGAGACCTTGTTGCCATATGGTCTGAATAGAAGTGTTTGATTTGTCACTAAGCTAAACTGCAGTGTTCTAAAGCACACAAATTGTTTTCTGTGTCACGCCTTCATTTTCAGTGCTTGCCATGCAGCCAAATTAAACTGTGATGTGATAGTCATCCAAATATATAATTCCAAATATAAAATTCCAAATTCCATCCAAATACAAAATTCTAAAACTGTGACTATAGAATCAATTCTTTATTTCTATATGAGATTTGCCTATAGTAATTCTCTGTTTAATGTTCAGAGTTGCATAGCAGTTTGCTTTTAAATGTTCAGAGCTACACATTCTAGGAGGTGCAAATAATCAAGTCCTAGCAACTCTATAAAATATAATCCACATTATGAACTGAACGGAATGAACCCTCACATCTGATTGCCTAAGGCTCACAGTGCTCCTGACACACCTCACAAGTATTAGCAAGTTGAAATCGCATTATGAAGATGACCTGTGGTCCCCACCCCACCTTCCCTTGGCCACCCTTCCTGTCCCTGCCCGCCTGAGACGGGAGCTTCTGCAGCACAGATGAGGGGTGGGCCACGGCTCGAGGGAGGCCACCGAGCTGCACTTCTGTCAGTTTCCACAAGTCCAAAAAGGCTCAGGCCTGAGGAATTTTATCTTCTAGTGTTTGACTGTGGACTGAATTAATTAAATTTTTCCCAAAGGGCCACATTCTCCCATACTTTCTCAGGAGGGAAAATTGAGAAGAATAGAAATAGTTCCAAATGAAGTGAAATTTTTCTTAATTAATTCAAACAATAACACCATGAAAAAACACCTTGAATTTTTCAATTCCCAGGCAATTGGTTCTGAAAAGAAAAACATTCTAAATTATCCACATGCCCTCATTTATTAGTCTGCAGCTCTTGCCCGAGCAATTATTTGCAAAGGTAATATACAGACCATCACAGTGATTTACTTTTTTTTCTTATCCATGAACTCTACAGAACTGAAACTGTCAGTAAAGAGAAGTGACTCTAAGAGAAGGCCCACTAAATATATAATAAATTATGTAAAAGTAAAGGGAAAAGAACCAAATCTCATTTTTAAATAGATCAAATTCTGCAAAAGGTAAATGTCACATACATCATTGTTTATTTATTGATAACCACTTAAGAGTAATCTATAATTCTTCCTAATCTTCAAAATAGGTTTCTGCCAGTCACATAATCTCCTGGGGAGAACTGTCTTATGAAATTATCACCTGATTTTATAAAGTCCAGAAAACTTTAAGGCACAAGGAGAAGGGGACAACAGAGGATGAGATGATTGGATGGCATCACTGACTCAACAGACATGAGTTTGAGTAAGCTCCAGGAGTTGGTGATGGACAGGGAAGCCTGNGCCAATGCTTTTGTCCTAAAGGGATGACTCTTCAGGTTTGTGAGGACTCTCAGATCCTACGTTATAGCGAGGTCACCTATGCGTACTCCTTTCCTTATAAACAGCCTTGGGGACCCTCCCTCCAAAACAGACTGGGGTGAGAGCCAATCTTTCAAGGACGTTGAATAGAAGCAAGAAATGAGGTGAGGGAGTGTGTGCAGCAAGCTTCTGCCTCCCAAATCAGCCTGCTCTGGGATCACCTAGGTCCAACAGTACACTCACCAGCTGTCAGGACCTGTGCCTTCCACGGGTGAGCAGTCAGAGCCCGCTGGTAGGCCCGCCAAAGCGCCATTTCCTGCCAAGCCGAGAGGAGAGGAGGGTCACCCCCACTGCCCCTCCTCACAGTTAAAGAGACTTTTGTTTCTCCCTTGTGCCCACTCCTCCTGTTTCCCGCCTTAAAGGGGCAGAGGCTTCCTGGACAGCTTCCTGTCACAGGGGTCGCCTTTGACAATCGGGCAAGAGAAGAAAGCCACCCTCCACCCCACCCCCATCCCTGGAGCAGAGATATCTGGGGTCTCCGTCCGGACCACACAGGACACGTCTGCTCGGACTTTCACCCAGAGCCTTGTGAGTCCTCAGATTCAGACTCTTAGTTGGCACCAGCCCGCATCCTTCCAGAGGTCAACTGCACGCCGGAAATAAACTCCCTGACTCCCTGAACCTGGAACGGTCCCACGCAACCTGGGCGCTCGCGGGACGCGTCTGTTTGAACCGGTGACCGAGGATCTGCAGCTACTCACCTGGGCGCGAGCGCGGCCTGTCCCACGTGACCTGAGTGGGCGGAGGGACTTCCGCCCGAAGTCCCGCCTCGTCCGCCCGGCTGACTGCTTGGCTTTCCTTGCGTCCAGGGCTGGAACAGGAGGGGACCCAGCCTCTGAAACCGCGGAGAGGGGTTCCTTCTCGTTCTGCCCCGGGTCTCGTTGCTGAGCCTGCTAGCCCACCAGGGTCCTTCTACCTCCTTCTGCCCCTTCTCTCCTCGGTGTCAGGGCCTCTTAACCTGAATAGACCCTCACCTTTCCCGTGTCCTGGAACTGGCCAAGGTCCAGACGTAGTTCTAGGTCTCAGGAATCAGAGTTTGGAAACTTGCTAGCCGTAATTATATGTGTGTGTGTTACTTTTTGAAAAATTTAAGTTCTTCACTAGCCTCAACTGTGAGCTCCTGAATGGGTGGAACCGGGTCTTGTTTCGGGTTTGTTGTCCTCCTAGCCAACTAGTTCAATGTTTTGTCCACAATAGCCTTTAGAACGGAGAAGGAAATGGCACCCCACTTCAGTACTCTTGCCTGGAAAATCCCATGGACGGAGGAGCCTGGTGGGCTGCAGTCCATGGGGTCCTGAAAAGTCAGACACGACTGAGCTACTTCACTTTCACTTTTCACTTTCATGCATTAGAGAAGGAAATGGCAACCCACTCCAGTGTTCTTGCCTGGAGAATCCCAGGGACTGCAGAGCCTGGTGGGCTGCCATCTATGGGGTCGTACAGAATCAGACATGACTGAAGCAACTTAGCAGCAGCAGCAGCCTTTAGAAATGCTGAGTAAAGATGACTCTTCCATGGAAAGCATTAGGATTACAGAACCTCAGGTTTAGGCACTGGTTTCATAACTAAGTGGGCTTGCAGACTTGCAGTTCCTCATTTGTGCAATGGTTTTCACACTGGGCTCCTCAGTTCAGTTCAGTCGCTCAGTCGCCTCCGATTCTTTGCGACTCCATGGACTGCAGTACACCAGGCCTCCCTGTCCATCCACCAACTTCCAGAGTTTACTCAAACTCATGTCCATTGAGTTGGTGATGCTATCCAACCGTCTCATCCTCTGTCAACCCATTCTCCCGCCTTCAATCTTTCCCTACATCGGGGTCTTTTCAAATGAGTCAGCTCTTCGCACCAGGTGGCCAAAGTATTGGAGTTTCAGCTTCAGCATCAGTCCTTCCAATGAATATTCAGGACTGTTTCCTTTAGGATGGACTGCTTGGATCTCCTTGCAATCCAAGGGCTCCTCAGTTTTAGGGATTTTTAGATGTTTAGGGAGAAGGCTATCACAAGTTGTTCTTTATCTCAACTTTTTAAAATATGTATATATTTCTAAGGGCTTTCCTGATAGCTCAGTTGGAAAAGAATCTGCCTGCAATGTAGGAGCCCCCAGTTCAATTCCTGAGTTGGGAAGATCCGCTGGAGAAGGGATAGGCTACCCACTCCAGTATTCTTGGGCTTCTCTTGTGGCTCAGCTGGTAAAGAATCTGCCTGCAATGCAGGAGACCTAGCTGGGTTTGATCCCTGGGTTGGGAAGATCCCCAGAAGGGAAAGGCTACCCACATAAAAATATGTATATATTTCTAGAAAAACCCACATTTAAATAAGAAGGCCCACAACTACAAGTGTTTGGAAACCAATAGATTAGGTGATTTCCTAATCCCTTTCCAGTTCTAACATTTGTAACAGTTTGTGAATATACTGCAACATTCTAGGGTAGTGGAAACTTTTGCAAGATCCCTGGCAGATGTCAGCCTGGCACCCTTTGCTTAATTATCCCCAGGGAGTTCACACTTCAGGAGGCAGCCTTGTCTGACTCAGGCTCTTTACCTGATTAGCTCCAGCCCCCAATTTACACAATTCCTGTATGATTAAGGCAAGGAGAATCCTCTAAGAGATACTGGAGAAATGCAATTAGGAAGCAAGAGAATTCAATATCACAAACTTTTAACTAAAGGTTTCTATACACAAAACACCATGCTACAGGAGTGAATTTACATTAGTAAATGTAATAGGAGACCAAATGTGCCTAATTATAAAGTTGTAGTTTGAAGTCAGTTTATCACCACTCAGCAGTTCTATGACCTTCAAACTGCTTAAGCTCTCAGAATCTTTATCAAGTAAAATGGGGCAATATTGACTTTTTAGGGTTAAATTAAGTAATATATGTTAAAGTACTTGAAATAGATCAAATCATTAATAAATATTCATTTAGCCTCATTTCCTTCCTCTTGGGAACACATGGGAGAGAATAATTTTTACTGGAGAAAATCTGGGAAGCCCTTTGGTGGTTAGAATTTGAGCTGGAACCTTGAACAACAGTACTTAGGTGGAGATGGTGGAAAAGGACATTCTAGAGGAGGGACTAGTTAGAGCAAAGGCACAAAGGAAGAAAAGTGCAGGAACCCATGGATAAGGAACGGGTGGAAGGGGAATGGCCTGGGGAGTAAATGGTTTACAGTAGAGAAAGCAAGCAAGGGCTGAGAGCATTTTCCTGATTTTCTTTTGGAGGCTGAGATGAGGGCAGAACCAGCAGCTGGGGCAGGGCTGCCAATACCAGCCTACAGCCTCAATGATACAGGTCCCCAGACCCCATCTTTATACCACTGAAAGTGGGATTTCATGATGCAGTACCAAGGGGCTACTGTGTAGAATGAGCAAAGCAATGCTGCAATGGGAAACACTTCCCTACCGTCACAAAAACTGGCATAGTCTGAGCTAGCACAATAGGATGGTGCAATACTTGGCACTGTCCCTCTGCTGCTAATGGTCTGGGTTGCCTCCAGGTCTGTTTCCTCTTCTGCACAGGAAAGGAATTGAACTTCTTGATTCCTTTCCCCTTAAAGGAAATTTTCTGACATATGATAAATTCTCCACTGAAGAGGCAGAAAGTTCTTCCCAGATATTTAGCCTATCAGTCTAGAGTGCCAGCGGGTTTTGTTCCAAGAAGGCACTGAAGTAATCTCCACTCCCTTCAATAGGAGTTGGCTGTGTGCTTTTCTCTACTTCCTGAAGTTAGCTGACTCTTCCCCTGCTCCCCACAACCAAACCTCAGGTTATACTCATACATTCCAAGACTACTGTTTGCCTAGNGAAAAGTGTTATAGATGATGAACAATAAACAAAATAACAATTTAACTGAAGATGGGCTTCCCAGGTGGCACTAGCGGTAAAGAACCTGCCTGCTGATTCAGGAGACATAAAAGACACAGGATCAATCCCCGGGCAGGGAAGATGCTGATGCAGGAGACGTAAAAGACTCAGGATCAATCCCGGGCAGGGAAGATACCCTGGAGAGAATGGCAGGCCACTCCAGTATTCTTGCTTGGGAGATGGACTGAGAAGCCTGGCAGACTACAGTCCAAAAGGTCATAGAGCTGGACACGACTGGGCACACGTGCGCATCTTAACAAGTACACGGGCACACCTTAACAAGTACATGTTGATGAGCAAACGGCCCATTCAGTATTTGTCACCGGCTTCTGGGCCTCTGTCATGTCTCCCCCCGGTTTCAGGCTTGTCTCCCCCTCCCTGCCCAGCACTCTGGTCTCCATGCCTCGTAAGGGCGCCCTGCGATTTGGCCTTCTATGAACGGCCTCAGTGAGCCATCCTACTGGAGTTGGTCCAGTAGCCAAGATCTTGCTCTTCCCTAGCTCTGGCCTAGAAACGTGGTGTCAGAGTACTTGTTGAAAGCATTTTATCTCAAGGGAATGAACTAACTAACACTATCATTTTCCTTGAATAGGCCAGTAATGGATAAATAAGATCTAGAATCAGCATCTGATCCTTGGAAACCACAGTGATGCGCTCTCCCAAAAGAGGATTCGACTAGATGGTGAGACAGTTTAGGCATACGGTGGCATCATACTTTACACAGGAGTTAGAGCCTGAAGTTGGCTTATAAGATAAGTATGCATATCTGCTCAGTCTCTCAGTCACGTCCAGCTCTTTGTGACCCCATGGACTGCAGCCAACCAGGCTGCTCTATCCCTGGAACTTTGCAGGCAAGAATGCTGAGGTGGGTTTCCATTTCCACCTGCAGGGGATCTTCCTGACCCAGGGGTCAAATCCACGCCTCCCGCGCCTCCCGCATCTTTACCACTGTCACCAGGAAGCCTGAAGTAACAAGCACCTGTGGTCAGACTTTCCCTTGAAAAATTCCCTAAACTGCCCACAAGAGGCTGTAGACCCTGGTCCCATGTAGGCATCCCTATGTAAGCAATGTGTACATACAGATGCAAGCATAAAATATGTGTAGTATATGCAATATTTCATTAAACTGATTTTGAGTAAATAAACCATCCATATGCTGTTTTAATAGCACTGTTATCAATTCACTACTGTGTTTCTATGATGCCAAGATAACCAGCCAATGCAGAAAGCTCAGTTAAAAATGACAGCAATACCTGCCTTCCTTTCTTTGCAGCAGAAAGGCTGTATAGTGTGTGTCAGGGTCCACACAGAGGGGTGTTGGAGTGGGCAGGAAGGCAGTTTGGTGGGAATCAGAGCCTACACAAGGTGGGATTGCGAGCAGGTTAGAAGTCTGGAGGAATTAAGTGATAGGCTACATATAGGGAATCAGGATTTTTAGTGCTGGAGAAGGAAGGTACAAATACAGAAAGGGGAAAGTTGAGATGAATGCCATGGTTTGGATCATTGACTTACAATTGAAAGAGTGGCTGTCAACATGTAATTTTACAGATATGGATATATGTATGTAGATATTTAAATCTGTGTGTGTATCCACTAAGAGGACCTGAGTAGCAATGAGCAAACTTAATGCCCAAGTCTTCATTTCTAAATGCATCTTTTTAGGGCTTGTGGAGATTCTGAAGGTCAGGGTCAGGAAAAGGACAAGATGAGCTTTCAACATGCCTATGTGCCAGAAAATAAAGAAGTTCTCAAAAGAATGATAGAGATGTAACCAAAAACTCAGGAGCCGCCGTGAAGGAGCTCCCACTGAGCAAATCTGAAACCATTTGGGCATCAAAATAAGTAATACAGTAACGGATTATAACCCAAAGTAATGGAATTTAATGGAATCCGTGAATGCACACTGATATAAGTAGGTAGATAAACCGAAAGGAAAGAAAGCTCTTTCTTAGAAGTCCAACTAAAAATGTTGAAGGAATTCAGGCAAGACACATCAATGAATGCCAAAATTAGTGGCTGAAAGTAAGATGAGGAGGGATCTTACAGCTCAAAGTATACTTCTATAAAATATCTGTTAATTATAGTGGAAATGAAAACTTCACTTTATAGTGTAGAAACCTCACAAACACCATCTGAATCAAGTTCAAAGTTACTGTACCAGTAATGGGACAAAGCAATATCATGTGCCACTGGATAACATACAATGAGAAAAACACACCACTTCTCTAATATTTCAGAACAAAATCGTTACCTGGTTATAATCAAGAGGAAATATCAAACAAACATAAAATTAGGNCACAAACACCATCTGAATCAAGTTCAAAGTTACTGTACCAGTAATGGGACAAAGCAATATCATGTGCCACTGGATAACATACAATGAGAAAAACACACCACTTCTCTAATATTTCAGAACAAAATCGTTACCTGGTTATAATCAAGAGGAAATATCAAACAAACATAAAATTAGGAAGTTTCTACAAAATGACCTTCAGAAATGTCAAGTTCCTGAAAGTCCGGTAGACTGAGGAATTCTAGACGACAGGTATGCCAGTTGAGTACGATGTTGTCCTGAATTGGGCATTTTGTTATGAGGGCACTGTTGGAACAAGTGGCTAAACTTCAACTTGGGAGAAGGATATTCAGGAGATTGCCATGCTATTCTTGCAACTTTTCTTAGGGTTGGAAATTATTTGAAAATAAATTAGAATTTTAAAATAACTCCATCCTCACTGGTATGCTTTTGAATTTCCAGTGCGCAGCAGCTCTACAGTTACACAAGCCAGAGACTTCCCTGGTGGTCCAGTGGTTAAGAATCCACCCGCCGATGAACGGGAAAGGGGTTCAATCCCTGGTCCAGGAAGTTTCTATGGGTCTCAGGGCCATGAAGCCCACATGCCTAGACACATAAAAATCAATAGACACTTGCCCTCTTCCCCCCTGCTTCATCCCCCAGCGGTCTTTACATCCCTTATTCTTTATCACTATTTTCCTTATCACCTTTCTTCTCTTTTGTTGTTTAGTCACTAAGTCATGTCTGACTCTTTTGCTAGCTCATGGCTCCTCTGTCCATGAGATTTTTCAGGCTAGCACGCTAGAGTAAGCTGCTGTTTCCTTCTCCAGGGGATCTTAACCACCCAGGGAGAGAAGTGGAGTCTCCTGCCTTGGCAGATTCTTTACCAATGAGCTAGCTAGGAAACCATTCTCATCTTGTACCAGGGATCAAAATTGTTCTTGAAATTAATTTAATAGAAGTGGACCTCCAGCGATTGTTCTTGCCCTATAAAGTACTCAAATCTTTCATTTAGAACATAAAAAGAAAGGAAATCAGGACTGTAAACAAATCCCCTTTTTTTAATTCTTTTTTTTTTTTTAAGCTTCTAAAACCATCTTCCCCTGCCTTGTCAGGAGTATGAAACAGTCTGCCACTCTAAACAGCACCTGTCAGGAATGTGGGAAGTTGTTAAAAGAGAAGACACTTTAGAAGATCTAAACTCAAATGACCTGGCCTACAGTTAAAAGGGCCACCATTCTTAAGTGATGACAGGCAAGGTGGCGAGAAGGCAGCAACAGTCAGAGCAAGGTCTCAAGCGACAGTCGTCATTCAGAAGCATCTGAGGAATGACTGCACCAAGTTATACTTGGGCAGATACTTTAGTTCTCTGGCCAGAATCTGCCTCACAGAAACTTGGGAAACAGTGTAAGATAGTCCGTCTTGTGCTTTTCTCCTTATACCCACTGATGCAATGATGGTGGTGGTGGTGGTGATGAAAAAAAGCAACGAGGGAGCACTATTTGTGGCTTCATGAAAAGCATTGCTCACATCTTCATTCCTTTCGATATCTCTAAAGTCAAGAGGTATTGGGATTTGAACTGCCTGCTACATTTTGGTCATAGTACCGTGTTTACATGCAGCTGGTGTGATTGCTGTTATTTGATACCATCCAGGGGAGCCACTCTCAAGAAGCCACATCTCTGTGAAGATGATGATCCTAAGACTGTTCTTTGGACCCAGGTCTGCCCGGCAGGCAGCTCTCAAAGGACCACAGCTTCCTGAGATGTTCTGGGTACCACGAGGAAGGGATGCGTTCCCCAACTCACAGGGATCTCTCCTCAGCATAGCAGCAATGCAAGCATTGGATCCCAAGGTTACTTTTCTTAAAACTGTCCCAAGATTATCAGCCCTGGATTTTATTTATTCATTCATTTATTCAGCAAATTTTATGAAGAAACAGCTTTTTTTTTTTTTTCCCCCTAAAGAGGGACTTCCCTGGTGGTGCAGAGGGTAAGAATCCACCTGCTGATGCAGGGGACATGGGTTCGATCCCTGCTGTGGGAACATTCCACATGCCACAGAGCATCTAAGCCCATGAACCACAGCTATTGGAGCCCGCAGACCTAGAGCCTGTGCGGCACAACGAGAAGCCACAGCAACGAGAAGCCCTCACTACAGTGAGGAGTGGCCCCCACTCCCCACAACTAGGGAAAACCCGCACAAAGCCGCTGAAGACTTAGGGAAGCCAAAATTAAACAAATGAATGAAAAATTTTAAAAAGAAACAACTATATGCAAGGTACTGTCCTTGGCATAGTGATCACGACTGAGTAAAAGTCCTGACCTCATAGAGCTCACATTCTAATGGGGGGGACAGAAATTTTTTAAATGTTTAAGAAAAATAAAAGATAAGAGAAGGGATATAGAGAGTGCTAGACCCAGGAAGATGGGCTGCAATATTAAACATGACAAGGAAGGCCTCACATTTGAATGAAGATCTGTAGGAATTGAGATATATAGATAACTGAGGGCGAGGGAGCATCATAGCCAAAAGGCCCTGAGATAGGACTGTGGCTGGTGTGTTTGAAGTAGAGCAAGCAGCCTTGTGTGGCTGGAGTGTAGTAAGCTAGGGAGAGAGGAAAAGGAGATGGGGTCAGAAAGATGATGGGGAAGCAAGATTGCATAAGGTTTGGAGGCTGCCTCGAAGACTTTGGCTTTTATTCTGGATGGGGCATGATATAATCGGATGTGAAAGAGATGACTGTGGCTTAGACCAGGATGGTGGCAGTGGAGGTGGTAGGAAGTGATGGGGTGCTGCTAAAGGACTACATGGGGTATACTGAGGGACCTCAGGGTTGACACTGTGACATTTTATCTAGAAGCTAAGAGGTTGGTATTGACATTTATTGATAACATAAAGACTTGGGGAAAGGCAAGGTCAAGATATCTGTGTCTGCGTTTCTGACTCTCAAAACTGTGTGTTCCAACCTAGAGAACAGGTATGTGGTCACTAGGTGGTGGGTGGGGGCAGTGTGAAGGGAAGTACTGAGAGTTTGGGATTAGCAGATTCGGATTATTACATACAAGATGGCTAAACAACAGGGTCCTACTGCATAGCACAGGAAACTGTATTCAATATCTTGTGATAGAATAGAAAAGAATATGAAAAAATATATATATACACACATATATATTCCTTTCCATATTGACTATGCTAAAGCCTTTGACTGTGTGGATCACAGCAAACTGTGGAAAATTGTTCAAGAGATGGAAATACCAGACCACTTGATCTGCCTCCTGAGAAACCGGTATGCAGGTCAAGAAACAACAGTTTGACCAGACATGGTTCAAAATTGGGAAAGGAATACAGCAAGGCTGTATATTGTTACCCTGCTTATTTAACTTATATGCAGAGTACATCATGAGAAATGCCAGGCTGGATGAATCACAAGCCGGAATCAAGATTGCCAGGAGAAATATCAATAACCTCAAATAGGCAGATGATAACCACCCTAACTGCAGAAGGCAAAGAGGAACCTCTTGATGAAGGTGAAAGAGAAGAGTGAAAAAGATGGCTTAAAACTCAACCTTCAGAAAACTAAGATCATGGCATCTGGTCCCATCACTTCATGGCAAATATGTGGGGGAAAAAATGGAAAGTGACAGACTTTATTTTGAGGGGCTCCAAAATCACTGTGAATGGTGACTACAGCCATGAAATTAAAAGACGCTTGCCCCTTGGAAGGAAAGCTATGACAAGCCTAGACAGCACATTAAAAAGCAGAGACATCACTTCAACAACAAAGGTCCATATAGTCAAAGCTATGATTTTTCCAATAGTCATGTATGGACGTGAGAGTTGGACCATAAAGAAGGATGAATGATTAAGAATTGATGCTTTTTGAACTGTGGTGCTGAAGAAGATTCTTGAGAGTCCCTTGGACTGCAAAGAGATCAAACCAGTCCATCCTAAAGGAAATCAGTCCATAATATTCATTGGAAGGACTGATGCTGAAGCTGAAGCTCCAGTCGTTTGGTCACCTGATACAAACAGCCAACTCACTGGAAAGACCTTGATGCTGAGAAAGATTGAGGGCAAGAAGAGAAGGGGGCACAGAGGATGAGAGGGTTGGATGGCATCACCAGCTCAATGGACATGGGTTGAGCAAGGTCTGGGACAGTGAAGAACAGGGAGAACTGATGTGCTGCCGTCTATGGGACCGCAGATAGACATGATTGAGTGAATTAACAACTGCATAACAACTGTATACATATATCTACATATATATTTTATATATGTAAAACTGAGTCACTTTGCTGTACAGCATTAACTAGCACAACATTCCAAATCAACGACTCCAATAAAATTTTTAAAAGTTGTAAAACTATGTGGTCCAAGAATTGGTCATTATATTTAGCAATGTAGAGGCCATCCGTGACCTTCAAATGAACTGGATCAGAAGAGTGCTAGTGGCAAAAGCCTCACTGGAGAGGGTTCAGGTGTGAAGGGGAAGAGAGTCGTGGCAAGCAGTGAGTCCAGGCAAATACTTCCAGTGGTGTTTCTGTAAAGGGTTGTGAAGAATCAGAGCATCATCCAGGATAGGATACAGGATTAAGAGATGGGGTTATTTTTCCAGGAGAAAGTTGGAGTACGTTATAAATATGTACTGATTGGAATGGTGCAACCAGAGATAAAATCTTAATGCAGGAGAGAATGGGAAGAGCTGCTGGAGTTATTACGTCCTAGGCTGGGTATGAGAGGATGGGTTCTAACAGTAAAGAAGGGGGGAGCTTGGTTTGAGGACAGTTAATCTGTAGGAACCAGTAGGAAGATGGTTAAGTGGGAACACTCTGAAGATGCATGAATGTTTGTGAAAATTCTGTCTCAGCTGTTTCCAGTTTTCTCAGTCAAAATAGGAAGCAAGGTCATCAGCTGAGTAAAAGTGTTGAATATTTCAGGAAATAAGTAAAAATGTGCTACAGTAATCTGAGAGGGTGCATAAATAAAAAATAGAAAATGGAAATGTTGGGCTTTGAGATTATTGGGCCTAAGTGCCCACATGATATGAGTGGACAAAAACTTCAAGTTTTTTGAAGTTACTCTCTGCCATTTGAGTGCAGGCCTAGAGTAGTTAGAGAGTCAGATTTAATAGGAATCAGAGATAGGCAACCACAATGGTGGGAGAGTGGGGCAAGGGAGATAAAGGGTATTGGCAAGGGAGCAATTTTAAATATGGATCATGGAATCAAAACTGGTAGGGAGAAAAATGAGGGTATGTTAAAGACAGTGAAAATGAGATAGAATGAATAGATTGTAAGTCCCTGTAAAGTTGAAGAAATGTTATTGCTTAATATTATTTATTGAAATGAAGCTACTACACTTAGGGCACAGTGAATCCCAGAAAGTCATGTGTCTTGTATTTTAATAGGGAATATATTCCCTTTGCTCCAGAATCCACAGATATTTGTATCCTTTTGTATGCTACCAATTATTAAGAATTCAAAATTTTCTCAACTTTAAATGTACATTAAGAAATTCTTATACTATTGTGACTCCAGTCTTTGATCTATACTTTCTTCCAGTACTCCAAATATTTGCTAAACATGACTGACACCTAGCTTTCCACCAAGACTTCATTTTCATAGCAAGCCTCATCATCAAAGCCTTCAACTTACAGAATGAGGAGAAATTAAGAGCCTGAAAAAGATGACTATATAAATTGACACAGAAAAAGCATTTGACAAAATCCAATACTCATTCATAATTTTAAAGCTCTCAGCAAGTTAGGAGTAGACAATAACTATCTCAAGTTGATAAAGAGCATCCAAAAAAAAAAAAAAACTATAGCTATGATTCTTAATAGTGACAGAATGCCTCCTTCTAAGTTAGGGAACAAAGCAAGGCTTCAATTCTAACCATTATTTTCACTATAGTACTAGAAGTTCTAGCCACTGCTTTAAGGCAATAAAATGAAATAAAAAGACATACAAAATTGGAAGTGAAGAAATAAAGCTGTCCCTATTTACAGATGACTTGACTATCTAGAGAATCCTAATGATTCTTCATAAATAAAACTCCTAGAACCTAAAAATTTATTTCAGCAACATCACAGGATTAAGATCAATGAAGAAAAATTAATGCCAATTCTATATAATAGCACTAAACACCAAAACTAAAATACATTTATAATCATTTCAAAGAAAGTGAAATACATAGGTAGAAACTTTACAGTATGCACGCTATTTTCTTGCTATTAGCTATTTACAAATGCTAGTGAAAGAAGTGAGGCATGACCTAAATAGAGAGACATACCATGTTCATGGGCTTCCCTCATAGCTCAGTTGGTAAAAAAAAAAAATCTCCTGCAATGTGGGAGACCCTGGTTCTGTTCCTGAGTTGGGAAGATCTGCTGGAGAAGGAATAGGCTACCCACTTCATTATTCTTGTGCTTCCCTTGTGGCTCAGCTGGTAAAGAATCTGCCTGCAATGCAAGTGACCTGGGTTCGATCCCCGGGTTGGGAAGATCCTTTGGAGAAGGGAAAGGCTACCCACTCCAGTATTCTGGCCTGGAGAATTCCATGGACTGTATAGTCCATGGGTCTCAAAGAGTCGGACACAACTGAGTGAGCTTCACTTTCACTTTCACCATGTTCATGGATGGGAAGACTCAAGATAGTAAAGATGTCAGTTCTCCCCAAGTTGATATGTAAGCTCAATGCAATTCCATTAGGGAAATGTGAATTAAACCACAATTAGTTGCCAGTACCTATTTATCAGAATGGCTAAAATTTTTAAAAATGCAACAACACCAAATGCTGACAAGGATATAGAGAAATAGTTTCTGTTATACTGGAAAATATTTTGGCAAGTTTTTTTTAAACTAAACACGCAGTTCCCATACAACACAGCAATTCTACTTTCCAGCATTGATCCCAGAGAAGTGGAAATTTATGTTTACACAAAAACTTGTATATGAGTGTTCAGAACAGAGTTATTCATAGTAGCCAAACATTGAAAACAATCCAATATCCTACAGTAGTGAATGAATTCTATATCCATCCCATGGGAATGGGAAATTTTTTTAAATCTACTATTGACATACACAACAACTGAGATGAATCTACATGGTATTATGCTGTGTGAAAAGAAGTTAATCCAAAGAGGCTGCATAGTCTCATGCTGCATATGATTTCATTTCTGAAACATACATTAAATGACAAAATTATATAAGTGAAGAACTGATTCATGGTTTCCACGAGTTACATGCAAGGGTAATGGCAAGCAGGAGGGGAAGAGGCACAGCTATATGAGAACATTAGGGATCTTTGTGGTGATCAGACTGTTTTATATCTTGATAGATGATGGTCACATGAATCTACACATGTAATGAAATCATATAGAATTAAACACACACATACACACACACTCACTGAGTGGATTTAAAAACTGGTAAAGTCTGAATAAGGGTGATTGATTCATTGTCAAGTCTCCAATTCTAATTCTTCTACATTGTGGTTATCTAAGATGTAAGATGTGGTTGTCTAAGATGTAAGAAAAATTGATGCTTTTGAACTGTGGTGTTGGAGAAGACTCTTGAGGGTCCCTTGGCCTGCAAGGAGATCCAACCAGTCCATCCTAAAGGAGATCGGTCCTGAATATTCATGGGAAAGACTGATGCTGAAGCTGAAACTCCAATACTTTGGCCACCTGATGTGAAGAACGGACACATTTGAAAAGACCCTGATGCTGGGACAGATTGAAAGCAGGAGGAGAAGGGGACGACAGAGGATGAGATGGTTGGATGGCATCACCGACTCAATGGACATAGGTTTGAGTAAACTCGGAGTTGGTGATGGACAGGGAGGCCTGGCGTGCTGCAATCCATGGGGTCGCAAGAAGTCAGACACGACTGAACGACTGACCTGAACTAAGATGTTAATATTGGGGAAAACTAGGCGATGGGTATACAGGAATTTTCTGCATTGTTTCTGTATAACTACATGCGAGTGTCAATTATCTCAAGATAAAAAGTTAAAAAAAAATTATGAGAGAGAAGGAGAGACTTTCCTAATGAAGAACAGATTATTTGAGCAATCTTGTTTCAGAAAGAGAAGTATGCAATAAAAATCAAACAATTTTAAATCTGTAACTTATTTTAAAAGTCACAAACCATTTTGGGCAAAAGCAAAAGAAATAAAAACAGCAGCAAACATTTTTAGCTTTAACATTAATCTTTTAAACTATCTCTGGCCTTTTCTCTGGTTAAAAGGAAAGAAGTTTTCAGATCCACTCTAAAGCCTTTCTTAGGCTGAGAAGCCTCTGATACCTTTTTAAAGCAGCTTAGTGTCACACATTTTTTGAGTTATCCTCTAAGAATCTGTTTGCAACTTATTAGAAAAAATTTTTCAGTTGCCTTCTGACCATGACCATAAAAATGACAATTAATTCTCATTTTATTCAGTTCCAAATTACTCTCTGACCTTTATCATAACAGAAAAACATCTTTCCGCCCCTTACAATCCATAAGAACAAAATTTACATGAAAGGAAGCAACCTCAAAGCTAGATTATCTGACTCCCAGACCAGTGTGATCTTCCTGCCATCTTCAGCTGCATTTCATGGAGTTTTGCCAGACCTGATATTTCTACTTTCTAAACTGCCAGCCCCTCTCATCTTTGAACTTCTATAACATTCATTATGCATACTAATGTGTTTTCTAAAACTGAGCCATATTTATATGCAAAATACAAAAAGCACTCATTGTAAGTTTGATACATGTTGAAAAATAAATTTAATCCTGTGTAACCATCACAGTTAAATCACAGAATATTTCCATCATCCCAAGTTTCTTTGGCCTTTTTCCACTGCTCTTAGTCTCAGAAAATTATCACTTTACTTTCCATCCTTATAGATTAATTTTGTGTATTCTAAAATGTTTCTTAAATAAAAGCATAAAGTGTGTATTTTTTTGTATCTGGCTTATTTAACCCAGCATGCTGGGTTTTTTTTTTTTTTATATTTATCTATGCAGTTGTGTATATTGGCAGTTTTTTTACTCTATTACAGATAGTTTATCCACTCACCTGTTGATAGACATTTGGATTGCTTTTTGTTTTCAATTATTACAAATAAAACCGCTGTGGATAGTCACAGACAAGTCTTTTTATACGGTCATATGCTTTTATTTCTCTTGGGTAAAATAAATACCTAGGAGTGGAATGGTTCCTAGGATCAAGCAATAAGTATATATTTCACTTTATAAGGATGTGTGAGACTACTTCCCATTCCTACCAGCAACATATGAGAGTTCCAGTCGTTCCATATTCTTATTAACACTTGCTTAGTCTTTTTAATTTTAGTCATTGCAGTCGGTATATAGCCCTATAAACATGTGGTTCTAAGCTGCATTTGATAACATGTAGTGTTGAAATCTTTTCATGTCCTTATTAACCTTCATATAACTTCTTTTATGCAATGTCTGTTTAAATCTTTTGCTCATTTTTTAACTGGATTATTTGTCTTATCGAGTTTATAAATTCTGGATAAAAGCCATTGTCAGGTAGACATATTATAAACATTACCTCCAAATCCATGGCTTAGTTTTCATTTTACTCAAAAATGTCTTTTGAAGATCAGAAGTTTCTATTTTAATAAGATCAACTTTATCATTTTAAAAATCTTATGATTGGTGCTTTTAATGTCTTACCTGTGAAATTTTTGCACATCTGATGGCTACGATTTTCTCATGATTTTATCTAGAGGTTTTATAGTTTATCTTTTATGTTTAAGTTTATAATACAGTCTAATTATCTTTTGATTTTAAAATAATAATAAAGCCAGAATTCAACTCCCTCTGTCTCCATTAATATTAAACTTATTTACATTGAACTTATTAGTAATTCAGGGTTTTATTTTAAAACCCAAGGAATTACCATCAATGTAATAAATTAGAATATGAATATCTATAAGTGAGGGCTCCAAATATATAAACTGCTTAATTTCTTAGCAAAATATTCATATTTCACATAGACCAAAGCTAAAGCATTAACTATGAGAATTTCTATTTTGATCATGCTCTTATCAAGAATTCCATCCCTGCTTCTCTCTTGACTCTTGAAATACCCACAACACAACAGATCTCACAAGGAGAAGTGACCAAAGGAGAACCCAATAACAGTTCCGCTCCCTCCCGTACTCAAAGAGTTAGAGAAAAACTATACAACTAGTAAATCCTAAAGCTATCCTTTGCCCTCCCTCTTCTTCCTGCATAGTCTCCTTCCAGTGACTTATCCTCTGAAATGAATGGTCTCAGGAGAAGTCAGAGGGAGTTCTGCAATGACTTAGGAAAAGCATCTTTTAATATTGATTCATTTTTTGAATGTAACCAATGTGAAAATGTATACAAACAGCATTTCACTCTTTAATTTAAACATTCATTTCTATTTGTTTTACATATACAAACATACATAGATAAACAGATAGATGAATACCAATGGTCTTCACCTAACAAAAATGATGTTTCAAAACACAATTCTGGTATCTGCAATCCAAGAAAGACTAAAATTTCTCTGGCTCATTCTCCACACAAAATAATCCTAGACTATATGTCCTAATACTGTATTATGTAATTTACACGCCTTTTAAATATTGTTGTGCTTACAAGTTTCTCAATATAATCCCCAAATAAATTGTGAGTGTCTACAATGCAGAAGACACCATGCTATGTTCTACAGCACTGATCTTAAACTCTGGCTGTATGCTAAAACCACCAGGGGAGTGTTGATAAAATAAACCAATGGCCAGGCCCTCATTAAACTAACTGAATTAAAATCTTGGGCTGAGGCTGAGAGTAACCAAATGATCTCCAGGCAGATGGAGAGCCATTGTTCTAGATTAATGGTTCTCAGGACCACTGGGGATAACCTGCAACTCTTTCTGGGGATATACCAGGGCAAAAGTCAAAATTTTCCCCTAGGTCTTATATAATTACTGAATAAAGCGTTTCACTGGTGGCGCAGACAGTAAAGAATCTGCCTGCAATGCAGGAGACCTGGGTTCAATCCCTGCGTTGGGAATGTTAGATAGTTAGAATAGGAAAAAGGAATCCAAAATGGTGGTGTCTAAAAGACAAAGAGAAAAGCCTGCAAAAATGGAGCAAAAGAAAATCCAAGGACTGGAGTGAGAACTTCAGGTGAAACAAACACGCCACCTTCTTGGCCAGCCCAATTTGCATAGGGCAGGCTCAAGATGGGGGGGAGACAAATGTATAAAAGAAGGAGGCCAAGACAGATTGGGACCTCTGCTTTGGGATCCACCCACTCTTTGCTTGCTGAATAAAACTCTGAGCTGTAACACTGTCCACCATTTCAAATCTTTGCTGTGGCGAGACAGAACCAAGGAAATTACACACTCTCCTGACAGGAATATCACTTGGAGTAGGGAATGACAACCCACTTTAGTAATCTTGCCTGGAAAATCGCATGGACAGAGGGGCCTGGTGGGCTACAGTTCATGGGGTCACAAAGAGTTGGACACAGCTGAATGACTAATACATGCAATACATATTTTCTTGTAAAATTGGATTGAATTAATCATGATTTCGATCATCCAACTTAATACAATGCTTCTGAACCAAGATATTTTTGTCATAGAGTAAAAGAACAGAAAATCAAATGGCAAATTTCCCTGTACCTTCAGTTTTACTCAGTGGCTTGGAATAAGAAAACAAATCATTATTTTCAAGTTCACTCCTCTCTGCTTACAAAAGCAATTTAGTGGAAAAGTTTCAAAAACACCACCTTAATATAAAGAAGAAAATAACTTTTCTAACACTTAATAACAAAAGTGTTAGAAACTAACCAAAAGGAGGAGGAATGTAAATAGAAGGTGAGATGATTATTCCTCTGGCCCTTCAGAGGGTGTCCTAGGTTTGTGCTCTTGCCAGAAGCAATATCCAGCTATCTATCTTAAGCAAGTCAGCTGCTTGAGGTGAAAGCAAGCAGGCTTGAGGAAGACCTCTCTGTATAGTTTATCAAGAAAGATGAAGACAAAAATAGAAAAGAGGAAAATATCCAAAAAAGGAAACTGAAAAATACATTTTTTAGGAGTCAGATGGGAATCAAAAATCAAATCCAAATAATACTGAGCAGATAAATATGGCCTTAGGGGGAGAAAGAATAGAATTTAGCATTGCCAGAGCTCAAATTGAGAGCATGTCACTTTTCATAGAGTAATGTAACAGAAGTCAGAGAAATGTAAATTAAAATTTCCACAAGAAATCATTCTTTGCTTATCTGATTGGCAAAATATTATAAGAATTGATTATATTCATTTTTATGAAAATACAAAGAAAAACATATTTTTCCCATTGTTATCTGAATGTAAAACAGCACAGTTTGGGGAGTACAACATCCATTGAAAGTTAAAGTATGTAGTCTTGAGCAAATAATCCCACATCTAGGAATGGATCCTTGAGAAATAATCAAACATGGGCAAGAAGATGTATTCACAAGAAATGTCTTTGCAACGTTATAACTGACACTAAACACTGAAAATCTCTTGCACGACCACCAATATGGACATGGTTAAATCCTGTGTGGTTCTGAAACAGGAGGAAAGGGAGCAGGACACAGCCTTTAAACAGTTATGCAGCCACAGAACACAACACACGTGGTTAAAACCAACTAGTTCCAAGACAGCATACGAGGCTTCCACTAGGCCTTGAGCTGTATGGTCATTATTATACATCTGCAAGCTAAATGACGTGCTCCCAGCCACCAAAACAGTTCCAAGGCTGACCAAAGAAGGTCAACAAGTGGGTAGTGGCCCAACACCTGGAAATTCCCCAACCCTCCCCCCAAATAGTTGGAATGCTTTTCCCCTTGTTAGCCTCTGAAATGACTAACTTCTATAAAAACTGACAACCCCCATACCCTGGTGCCCTCACCTCCTGTCATGACCCACATTCTGTTGTGGACTGTGCTCTCTAAATAAATCCACTTCTTACCTATCACTTTCTGCAATGAGACATCAAAAACCTGAGCTTCATTAAGTCCTGAGATCAGATGTGTGATATCAGTTAAAAGAACATAAGTGCAAGTCCCAGTCTTAGCTGCACAGTTTCAGTACTTTGTAACTTGCTGTAGTTAATAACGAGGTAGGACTCAGAATGTATATTATGCCCCCAACTGTATAAAATGCCTCAACTAAATGTGTGTATGTATGTATGTATGAATTTACATACATAGAAACTATGAAGGGGCATAAATAGCCTCTTGATGAGGGTGAAAGAGGACAGTGAAAAAGATGGCTTAAAACTCAACATTCAAAAAACTAAGATCATGGCATCCAGTCCCATCACTTCATGGCAAATAGAACAGGAAAAAGTGGAAGCAGTGACAGATTTTATTTTCTTGGGCTCCAAAATCACTGTGGACAGTGACTGCAGCCATCAAATTAAAAAGACGCTTGCTCCTTAGAAGAAACGCTATGACCAACCTAGACAGTGCATTAAAAAGCAGAGACATCACTTCGCCAACAAAGGTCCATATAGTCATTGATTTTTTCCAGTAGTCGTATATGGATGTGAGAGTTGGACCATAAAGAAGGCTGAGTGCCAAAGAATTGATGCTTTTCAATTGTGGTGCTGCAGAAGACTCAGAAGAGTCCTTTGGACTGCAAAGAAATCAAACCAGTCAATTCTAAAGGAAATCAACTCTGAATATTCATTGGAAGGACTGATGCTGAAGCTCCAATCCTTTGGCCACCTGATGCGAGGAGCTAACTCATTGGAAAGACCCTGATGCTGGGAAAGATTGAGGTCAGGAGGAGAAGGGGGCACAGAGGATGAGATGGTTGGATGGCATCACCAGCTCAATGGACATGCATTTAAGCAAACTCCAGGAGATAGTAAAGGACAGGAAAGCGTGGCATGCTGCAGTCCACAGGGTTGCAAAGAGTCAAAAACGATAGCCCACTGAACAACAACAACATGAAGGGGCATGAAATGTGGAGAAAATATACTGAATACTGAATGGATATTGACATGTAGCTATATGGTTAAATGGATATATTGATATGTGTGTACTTAGTCACTCAGCTGTGTCCAACTCTTACAACCCCGTGGACTGTAGCCCACCAGGCTTCTCTGTCCAAGAAATTTAATGGAGAGGGTTGCCATGCCTTCCTCCAGGGGATCTTCCCAACCGAGGGATCAAATCCAGGTCTCTCGCATTGCAGGCAGATTCTTTACCATCTGAACCACCATGGAAGCCCACTGACATGTGTATGGATATATAGATACACCCATATGAGTAAAGGTAAACCTTCTGAAAAGAAAGCAATATCCTGCTGCTTCTTGTAAGGGTCAGAGAATGGAAAACTCCCACAGAAGAGACAAGAGACTTCTGGAAGGACTATGAAACACTGGGGAGAGAACTTAAGGATTCGTGGCTTCATAGGACTGTGAGGGGGCAGAGTGCTTTCACTGTTTTTTCCTCTATGAAGGTTGTTGGGAGGAAAAAAGTAGTATGTGGGGAGTGAGTAGCTAAATAGATATAAATTTACATATAGATATAAAATCAATTTAGATTAATTTTTGATTTCTAAACTATGGGTTTGGTGAGTTAGGAATGTATTTATGTCACACAGTGAGGTATTGGCCCACATAGGATCTGACTTCCTCAAGAGGAATTTACATTGAATAGGATGATTTGGGGAAAAAATACCCTGAGAAAACTTGACAATTTTTATTCTCGGCCATCAGTTTTTCTTGCACCCTGTAAAAGAATTTTTAAAATTACTGACAACACCTTCACACTGCTGGGTTAACATCCAAACATTTCATTTTATGTATAAATGGCTGCAAAAGATATTACATGTTGTAGATTTTAAATAATGACATTTTAAAATAGAAATTGTTCCATCATGTTAAATCTGAGTCAAATGAATCCAAATAGCATAATAATTTGAAGAATATATGAACAAGCTTTCTTTGTTTCTAGTCAGAAATCTTACATATTTCTTTTTCTCTCTGAACTTACATTTTCATTTTCAAATGAATTCACAATTAATTTGATCTTAATACAATATAGTATTATGCTTGAAAGTTTTTATAGATCAACCTGTCAAATTATCTTCAATAAAACATATGTAAATAATATTTTTAATTTTCGAAAACCTTATGGAACCATTAAATATGACAGCCTTTTTTCTGGCTTGAATTATCATTAAAATAACTTTTATACATTATCAGTCAAAACAGATATATTAAAAATTATAATTAGTAAAAAAAAGAGTAAATTTTACTGAAATTTCATCATTTATTGAATTTAAGGTGCTCTTCAATTAGTTCATATATCCATGGATATTTATCACTTTCATCTATTATGAGAGACCAGTGGAAATTAACAGCTCAAAAAAG
Source organism: Neotragus pygmaeus (assembly GCA_006410875.1). Lineage (NCBI taxonomy): Eukaryota > Metazoa > Chordata > Mammalia > Artiodactyla > Bovidae > Neotragus > Neotragus pygmaeus. Next base: position 1,015,465 of record SJYV01031985.1, on the reverse strand, counting down.
AAATATTAACAGCCAAAAGAAGATCACCATTAGGAGCTGGACTTAGAAGCCGTGTTGTCAAACGCAACATTTATAATAGAATCCACAATGCATTTCTACTGAATAACCTACCTCTAATACCCTCTAAAGCTGTCCTTTGAATAGTGAAGGTCCAATGGGTCACATGAAAAAGTCCCTAGGAAAGGGATCAGTAACTCATAGTCTCAGATATCTATGTACCAATGTGTAAACAATGAGTAAAATAAGTCTAATAACATAAGATGATAAATAGAACTTCATTCTAGTCACCAAGACTTGGAAAATGATGTGAAGCGATGGAAACTACCAGGCATTCTAGATAAACAAAGAGGGGCTTCCCTGGTAGCCCAGTGCTTAAGAATCCACTGACCAATTCAGGGGACACGGGTCTGAGCCCTAGTCCGGGAAGCTCCCAGATGCTGAGCAACTAAGCCTGCATGGCACACTACTAATCCCACACTCTGGAGCCTGCGAGCCACATGCGGCAGCTCCTGAAGCCCACACACCCTAGAATCCATACTCCACAGCAAGAGATGCACCGCGAGAAGCCCGCACACCCCAGCGAAGAGCAGCCGCCGCTTGCTGCAACCAGAGGAAAGTCCATGCACCGCAACGAAGACCCAGCCAAAAACAAGTAACAAACAAAATGCTAGTGTAAAACAAAATAAGTGAACAAAGATACTTGCAGGGAGGCAGGGTAGGGCTGTAACGCCATACATACCTTACACTGTGAGAGCCTACTGTGAAACCACTAGAAAAATATCCCAGGAATCAAAAATTGAAATGACATTATTATTATTAAAATATACCACAGATGGCAAGGCCAGTTAGAGGGATTTGATGATGCCTTTTGACATAGATTGTGAATATTCAAGAAACCCCAATTAATAGGATTTTTCTTTCCCATCAGTGCTTCTAATGTAAGCCCTGAATTAGGAAGATGAGGACAGGTATTTACAGGCAATGATGGTTTTCAGGAGGGTTACATCAGCTTATAGCAAAGACGAGCAAAGGTAAACTTAAACTCACACCCAAGTGAAGTAGGGACAGAGTTGAGACAAACACGCCCATTTGCCTTGCCAGTCCAAAACTTCCCAGTGGCAAAAGTGGGCAAATGGGGCAGAGAGAGGCCCATAGTTTACTTCAGCTCCCTACACAGGAAAGAAAGACCAGAAGGAAGAAGCCCCATTAATACAGATTATAAAACTGGCAAAGAGGCAGGAGAGGATACTAGTGATGAAATTAACTACCTGGATATTTTGCAGGAAGTCTTACTTTCTTCAAAAGTTGTTGATGAGGTTATTAATTATACTAGCTGATATTTTCAAGCCCCAGAAAGAAAATGATATAGTAGGAGGAACTTACTCTAATGTTATTTATTACCATTTTCTCTTTTTTTAATTTAAAATGAGTTTGCTGCTGCTGCTAAGTCGCTTCAGTCGTGTTTGACTCTGTGCGACCCCATAGATGGCAGCACACCAGGCTCCCCATCCCTGGGATTCTCCAGGCAAGAATACTGGAGTGGGTTGCCATTTCCTTCTCCAATGCATGAAAGTGAAAAGTGAAAGTGACTTCACTCAGTCATGTCCAACTCTTCGTGACCCCGTGGACTGCAGCCTACCAGTCTCCTCCATCCATGGGATTTTCCTGGAGTGTGGTGCCATTGCCTTCTCCAAAAAATTACTTTGAGTGTGGAATAAAAGAATTCAGAATTCAGAAAATAATAAGGAATAAACTGTGAAAAGTCAGTCTAGATGATCCTCAATGAGAGAGGGAGAAACAATTTATTTATGGACAGTGTGCCTTCCATATGCCAGCCACTGTTCTAAATGCTGGAAACTCAACAGTAAATACAATAGACAGAATCCCTGACGAGTGGAGCTTATATTCAGAGTGAGAGTAAGAGATAAACAATGTATGATGGTAATAAGAACTATGGAGAAAAATTAAGACAGATAAGGGAGACAGGATATGGTAGAGATGGATGGTAAAATTTCATGGACTTTTGGGTAGAGAGACAAGAAAACAAGCTGTATGAATGTCTAGAAGAGAGGCATTCCAGGTAGATGGATCGTGAAGAGTAAAGACCCTGCAGAGCCCACTGGACAAGTTAAAATCAGCATGAAGTCCGTGTAACTGGAGTGAGGAGCATATTGGAGAGAGCTGGAGAGGATAAGGTCAAAGAGGTGGCAGGATCCAGACTTAACATTTCCTCTTGAGGGAGAAGGTATGCCGTTGGAGGACTGTGAACAGAGGAGAGACACAATCTGATCTCTTACGAGAACAATTCTTGTTTCTGTTTCAAATAGAGACAGTTTCAATAATCAGGCAGAAGGTGATGACAGCATGAATTCAAGAGGACATATAAAAGACAGCGGGGGGGTCTGATGAACAGTTTTTGAATGTTAAAACAGTAGACATGAGATGTGACGCCGGGAACCAAGGATGAATTTAAAGTTTTGACCTGTGCATCTTGAGGGATTGAGTTCTTATGCACTAACATGAGAAAAACTACAGAAAAAGCACATCTGAAGAAAATTTTATGTATTTTATTTTGGACATGCTAAGTTTGTGATGCATATTACTTCCAGGTGGAACTATTGAATACACAGCTGGATATTGAGTCTGGAATTCAGTGTGGTTCAGGGGAAATACAATACAAGTCACATATGTAATTTTCAACTTTCTAGTAATCACATTTTTAAAAGATAAGAGAAACAAATTCAACTTATTTTAGTAGCATATTTATAACTAAAATATCTCCAAATATCATCATTTCAAAGTGTAATTAAGAAAAAAACTAACAGGATATTTTGTCTTCTTTTCTTTAAACTAAGTTTTCAAATTTTGGTTAATATTTTGCACTTTCAGCATATCTTAAATCAGAAAAGCTACATTTTACATGTCCAATGACTACACATGACTGATAATTATCTTATTGGACAGTAGAGATTTTAAAAAATAGATGATTGCAGAGGCCACTCTCTGAAAAGTTCAGACTAAAAAAAAAAAAAAAAAAACCTTTGAACAAATTATAGAATAATACTATATTTTAAGATACTTTTGGCAACAAGTAAAAGCCTCACACCAAACCTCAAACAGCCTTAAAGGAAAGTATGTCTCAGCCATCAGAGAAAGTTCTGAAGTGAGGCCTATTCAGTCATGTCATCAAAGACCCAGGTATCATCTGTGTCTTGCCTTTACCCAAGGCTAGTAGCAAAATAGTGGTAGCAGCCCCAAACGTTGCATCTTGATATAACAGCTTTCAGAAGTAAACTAAACAAAGCATAGATTCTTGTGTGGCTCTCTCTGTAGTAATAAACTTTAACTAAGAGACTCCAACAAACCCCAGCTCTGCTATAGGATTCATTTCATATCTTACTGGCCAGAGTTGAGTTACATGTTATTCCTTTCACTAATCATTATCAAGAAGTAAATACTGGGGGTTCTGAATAAAATGAAATAGGCATTCTCCAACCTGTTTCTCCCACTGAGTACAATAATAAAACCAGGACAATATAAATGAAACAGATACTTGAGGACTCTTCAAAGTGAACTGCAGTAGGCAGATTTGGGAAGAAAACAGATTCAAATAAACCCCTGAAGTAAAAGAGAGTTTCTCTCTTTTTTTCCTCCAGAATCTCACAACCTGGTTTCAAGGCAGGCCAAGAATCAAACATATACATTGTTGTGGATAGAGAGATCTCAAGAAGAAGCCTTCTGGTTAAAGCTCAAGGAGCAAGAAATTCTCCCAGCCATAACAATTTTTGCCGCAGGACTCCACAAACACCTTACACACTAAGGAAGAGGAACTTTCCTCTCTGTCCAGAGGATCTGTGGTTCCAACTAGAACGATTCTGGATTTCTCATTAAAAACCATAGCAATCAAAAGGAAATAGAAAAACATTTTAAAAGTTCTGGAAGAAAAGATCTGTCAACCCAGAATTCCACGTGCAATGAAAACATCTTTTAGGAATGAAGGTGAAATAAGGACATTCTCAAGTGAAGAAAAATTAAGAGAATTTATTTCCAGTAGACATGCTGTAAAAGAATTGCTACAGGAAATTATTCAGACAAAATGGAAGTGATATCAGAGGAAATTTGAAACATTATTTATAAACAGTATCATAACTTTTTTAAAAATGATAAATGTGATATAATATTTGCCTCTTGAATTCTTTAAAATATGATTGATAGTTGAAAGAAAGCATTATCTATAGATTTTCAACAAAGAGGTACATATGACAATTATATCACAAAGGGGTAGGGTAAAGTCACTTATATTGTAGTAAGATTTATATACTCTGCTTGAAGTATTGATTCTCAATAAATTATAAAAAGTTAAATATGTATATTATAATGCCTAGAACATTCATTAAAAATAAATCTAAACAAAGATATATATTAAAAAGCATAATAGAAAAATTTTAATGGAATACTTAAACAATGTTTAAATAACCCAAACAAAGACAGGAAACTGGAAACAGAGGAATGAAAAACAGATAAAGCTAACATTAAAAAAAAGGGAGACCTCTAACCAAATATATCAGTAATTACATTAAATATTAAAGATGCAAACAGATCAAAAGATGAGATTGTCAGAATAAATTTCAAAACTGATCCAACTATGTGCCACCCATAAGAAATTAACTTCAAATATAACACTATAAATAATTTAAAGTAAAATAATGGAAACAAAAGATACATTATTCTTAAAGAGATGGAAATGCCAGACCACCTGACCTGCCTCCTGAGAAATCTGTATGCAGGTCAAAAAGTAACAGTTAGAACTGAACATGGAACAGACTTGTTCCAAATCAGGAAAGGAGTACATCAAGGCTGTATATTGTCACTCAGCTTATTCAAGTTATATGCGGAGTAACCCATGAGAAATTCTGGACTGGATGAAGCACAAACTGAAATTAAAATTCCCGGGAGAAATATCAGTAACCTCAGATATGCAGATGACACCACACTTATGGCAGAAAGTGAAGAAGAACTANACTCTCTTGCTTTTTCCATGATCCAGCGGATGTTGGCAATTTGATCTCTGGTTCCTTTGCCTTTTCTAAACCAGCTTGAACATCTGGATGTTCACGGTTCATGTTTTGCTGAAGCCTATCTTGTTCTTTTTTCATTTAAAACAAATTCACATTTTTTTGTAAAAGTCACTGTTTTGAGCACATTTCTTTGAAAACTGTTGATGGCTTTGTAATTATTTATTTTCTTAGATTTCTTTTGCACTACAGTTTTTAGGATCCTTTTGGAAATAGTGTGACTACTACATTTTGCAGCATGAATGGTAGTAAATGGCCTTGGTTCTTAACAACAAATGGATTTCTGTAAAAAGACCAAAATGGTGACTTATTAGTTATTCTTATGCCCCCTAAAAAGTGGCTCTGCCTCAGCAGATACTTGCCAGTTTTTAATTTATCCATGACTTCTCACCCTACCCCACTCCCATATACCTCCTAACACCAGCTGTCTTGTTTCATCACTTCTCTGGGGTTCAGTGTGCAGTGAACAATTTTTGTGTCAGAAATCTCCTGTCATAACAAATAGATTTAACAAACTCAACTTACGTAAATCTACCTGTGTTCTCTTCGTATATCTGTAAAAAGATGTCCCTAATTGATTATGTATGGTGAGAATAGTTGAAGATAGACCAGAAAGACCATCCGTGAATTAATTATCTTGCCTATGTAGAAGAACAGTAATCAGTGAGGAAAACTGACTGGTTGTTACTAGCCAGTTAAACTTATTCAAAACCTCTGTTATTTTATTGCATACTAAACTAGTGAATTCGTTGGAGAAGGCAATGGCACCCCACTCCAGTACTCTTGCCTGGAAAATCCCATGGGTGGAGGAGCCTAGTAGGCTGCAGTCCATGGGGTCTAAGAGTCGAACAGGACTGAGGGACTTCACTTTCACTTTATCTTGTGGCAAATATGCAGTCTGATAGCAACCTGCCACCTTGTGGCGAAATTTATAAAGACACCCTCGCGGACACAGTTTTGTCTAGTTTTGTTATTGTCACAGTAATGANTAAGAGTCGAACAGGACTGAGGGACTTCACTTTCACTTTATCTTGTGGCAAATATGCAGTCTGATAGCAACCTGCCACCTTGTGGCGAAATTTATAAAGACACCCTCGCGGACACAGTTTTGTCTAGTTTTGTTATTGTCACAGTAATGATGATGATGATGATAAGGATGATTAGATATCATTTATTGCACTCCTACAGTATTAGAATTTATAGATACATTCCTTCATTTAATTTTTGCATTCGTCTTTTTTTCTACTGGGAAATAACCCACCTCCCATCTCCGGCAGATATGCAAGTGTCCTCCCTGGATGGACAGACTTCAAGCAAAGCAGCCCTCGCTTCCAGAGAGAAGGAGAAAGCAAGCAGCCTGGCCTCAGCTGGCAATTAAGCATGATCTAATATAGGGAGGTTTGAAGAAAATTATTTGCGGTTGCATTCCTCAACCACCTGCAGGCTGCACCCCACCCCTGGGTGTGGGAGACAGGAGTGCAAGGGTGGGGATTACCAGCTTTAGTCCAATGTTTGAATCCCATCACATCACTTACCATGGCCTTGGGAAAGTCATTTCCCTCTCTGAACTTCTACTTTCCATCTTTAATTCTGTGGCCTTTCATTTTCTCATCCGTAAATGTGAATAACACTATCTATTTTCAGAGGGTGACTTTGAGGATTAATATATGAATAGAAAGAGAAAAGGGAAATGTTACTTACTCCAATATTTTTACCTGGGAAATTCCGTGGACAGAAGGAGCCTGGTGGGCTACAGTCCATGGGGTCACAAAAGAGTCAGACATGACTTAGTGACTAAACAACCACAACAACCTACTGAATATGGTTGCTGAGGAAATATATGTAACACACATGATGCCCAACACGCAGTAGGCCCTCAACAAGGCGCCCGCTAGTACCGCGTCTGTGGACGGTGCTCATGGGTGGTTTTCAGGTTTTTATTAGACTTTTGTGGGTTTTCCCAAGGTTTCTACATCAATTATGCATTACTTCTGCATCTCTGGGGGAGAAACGTTACACAAATAAAAGCTTAGGGAAGGTGCCCGGTGCAAAGTCACCTCTTAAGAAATAGGTGCCCCACCTCACCTCCCAGCTGGCAAGCCCTTCCCTCTGAAGCCCGGCGAGAAGGGCCCCCAGGGTCTCACCCAGAGTCGCTGCTGCTGGCCATGGTCACGTGGAGGGCCAGAGAGAAGCTTGGTGGTGATAAAGAACCCACATGCCAATGCAGGAGACATAAGAGACTCAGGTTCAATCCGTAGGGCGGAAAGACCCCCTGAAGGAGGAAATGGCAACCCACTCCAGTATTCTTGCCTGGAGAATCCCATGGACAGTGGAGCCTGGCAGGTTACAGTCCACAGGGTCGCAAAGAGTCGGACACGACTGAAGTGACTTAGCAGGCAGAGATGCTACCATCAGAGAAAGGAGTTAGGAGCAAGGGGGGCGTGTGAGACATATGAACTCTGGGGGAAGAAGGGGTTCTGAATCCCTCCCTGTGCTCAGGGAGGTGCATCTGGGGGGGTTTCTGCCTCTGTGGTCACCAGGGAAACGAACTGAAGAGAACCAGTTGGAATCCGGTGGGTGGGTCTATGAGTGCTCAGGGTAAAATGGATTTAATTCTGGTGTTCATTTGAAAATTTTCTTAATAAGATGTTGGAAAAATTAGTGTGTGTTGGGGGAGGGGAGAAGGAGAGAGAACAAGGATGAACAGGGTCTGAGTGTGACCACAGAGAGGGTCCGTGGACTCGGGCCTTTCACATAGTTTAGAGAAACCGAGTCACTAGAGGTCATGTTGGCCATCCTTCTTGCTTTCTAGATGAGGAGGCTTCCACTGGCTCAAGGCCACCCAGCCAGGAGCAGTGGCCACGCTCCTGCCACAGTACCAAGCTGCTGCATGTTTTGGATACAAAATGCTGGAAGATTTTCCCCAAAGCACGCACCTCATGCAGACAGTTCTAGAGGACTCTGACTCACCCACTGGGGGAAAGGCTGGGGCAGGCAGAGCAGAGGGCACCATGGTGGGGAGTCGGGTGCTCGAAAAACCTAAAGGGATGGCTGGCCACAGGGATGGGTTCTGAACAAACCTGATATGCAGAAACCATCCCTGCAGTAGGATTTATTAGAAAACCTCTCCAGAGGTGACTTGAGCCATGATTGTTGTATTTTACTCCGTCACATTCTCAGAAATCCCTCCCCAATCAAACCCCAACTCATGATGAAACCACCCAGTATGACGTAACAGAGCCTCAGGCACACCCCGCGTCCACCTCCGGTCTGCTTCCAATGAGCCGGTGACGTCAGCTGTGACACTTGGATTTTGTTTTCTGGCGTCAAACAGCACATTACCCCATCAACATTTTGGGACATGAACTAAGATGATACACACAACAGGCTTATTGCCGTGTCTTGCACGCAGAAAGCACACGGTAAAGGACACATAATGTTGCTGTGTGTGTTGGGGTGGTGTGTTGTTTATTTTATTTGTGAGTTCTTAATGACTCACCCACTTAACGGCTTTCCCAAGGGGTAAGTAACAACCTCTCTAAACCTCAAATTTCCTCCTCTAGAAAATAAGTAACTCCCAGCTCAGAGGCTGTTGTGAGAATGTGGGGTTAATGAGGTAAAGAGCCTGGCTTATAGCCAGAAAGGGCACATTACTGGTAGCCAGGCTACCAGGTCCTTTTCTGCACCCAGGGCAGACATTACTAATTGAGCCTGGAGGCTGCTTTGGCATTCTTGTTAATGCATGAGTGAAGTTGAGGGTGGAAATGAACTCTGTTTGCCATCCTTGGCATGAGCTCAATGAATATTAATTCCCATGATCCTTCTCTATCACCTTTCCTTCCCAAATAACTAACCTCCAGGTGATGACCTGGTTTGGTGAGAGTAGGGTCTCATGAATTATATCAAGCTACAAAGACATGTTGACACTGTGTCTTCCCATTGTCTAGAAAGTCTTAGGTTTGCTAGGAAAAAAAAAAATTTATATCTAGGAAAAGGCCTAAGGAAAAGGCCAGGATGTCTCATAATTATTGACATGGGGAATGAGTTTCTGGAGGCTCTGAGTCCCTCTTTTCCACACACAATCAATGAATGAAATTTCTCCTTTGAAGCTTCATATCTTGGCCTTTACACATTTTGAAAATAAAAACACCCCAAGAAGAATAACTCCATAAATTCTTTCATTTTTTTACATTATCAGGAGCTGAGATCTGACTTTGAAAGGCCCAAGTGTATCAAGGATTAGAGAAAACTGTGAGGAATGGAATTAGTTCTAAAAATAAAATGACTCTAGACATTTTAAGACAAGTGCTGAACACTAAGACAGAAAGAACCAAGTTCAAATTCAAGTCAGACCACGATTAGCTCTGTGACCCCAAGGTCCCTTAACCTCTCTGAGCTCACATTTTCCTCTATGTAAAATTGAGATGATAATAATACTATTTTTTATTACTAAAACTCTCTCCTCCTTACTCTAAAATCCATAATCAAATAATATAATGGACAAGAAAGTGCCTCATAGTAAATTTCCCACTAAGGATTAGATGGTTTATTACATACTCAGTTATGATAGAAATCCAACTCCAAGTAACTTAAGCTGTATAAAGGAACTTAGGGGCTCATTTAATTAAAAAACAGAGATGGAATGACTTCAGGCTTAGCTGGATCCAGGAGATGAAACCATATTTTCCTGGCTATCTCATCATCTCTCATCTCTGCTTCACTCTAGGCTGAACTAATTTTCTCCTATTGCATATAGTTTTTTCATGGCCAGGGAAGATAGCCACCAACTGCAATAAATAAATTTCTTCTAGATTAACAACTCCAGGGCAAAATAGAGCTTCTCCACCCATACAAGCATCATCATATCAGTCCTAGGGATTTTGATTATGGGCCCCCTTGGACCAACCACTCTTGTTAGGAAATGGGATAAAATGGCTGATCCAGTCTGAGTTATTTATCTACCCCATAACTAGCGGTCAGTGATGTGAGTGGCCTTTATAACTGACAGCCCCATGAGACCTCCCTTCATGGGAGGTGAAGGGGAAGGTGTAAAATTTTTGGACAGTCAAAAACCATAATGCACCAGGCTGGGTCTCAGCTTGCCGAAGACTCAGCTTGCAGCTTGCAGCTGCCTCAGGATGATGTCAAATGAGCTATGGCTGCCACATAGTCCTTCAAACAGCTCAGGAATCATAAACGTTGTGTCTGCTGTTTGTCATGTTTTCTGCCACATTTTCAACACCTTGCAATATCTGAGAAATTTCCAACCTTATGAGCCCCATCACCGCCATGGCAGAAGACAGAAATGTTGACTTCCCAGCCTTCCTTGCAGCTAAGGTACCAGCATGTGACCAGTTTCTACCAATCAGATTCACCTGGGGAGATGAGGCAAAGGAAGGATGCTCTGAGTGGTGAGTGGCTCCAGACGCTCAGCTTTAGGGTGAAATTTTGGTGCGGAAATGTTCTTGAGGAGCTGCAGCAGTGGATATTTTGGGACATCAATCCAGGAAACAGTCTCAAGTCAGGTCTGCCAGCCACTCAACCAGTTCTGTGAGTTCATACCCTTTTAATAAGTTCCTTTTCTGCCTAATAAGCCAGAGTGTGTTTCTACCACTTGTAGCAAAGAGCACAGGCTAATAGATACTCTGATACCCTTGGCAGGCACCAGATGGGAGAGGCCCCCTGAAGGGGCAGTTTTCCCCACTTGACACGATGGGGACTAGAGGGAGGGGAGCATCAGGCTGACCAGGGCAATGCTGCCAGGCCAGCCCCAGCTCAGGATCTCGTAAGGATGGCTGACGTGAAGACAAAAGAAAGTCAGATGACATGGTAATATAACTGAATAGATACTAGCATTGCTTATTTATTTCTGGGTGCATGTATTTTTACTGAGGCAACATCACACAACATAAAATTAGACATTTTTAAAATGTACAGTTGAGTGGCATTCAGTACGATCACAATTGTGCAACCATCATCTCTGGTTCCAAAGCATTTTCATCACCCCCAAAGGACACCTTGTAACTGTGAAGCAATCACAACCCATATCCTCCTCCTGCTAGTATCTAGCAATCATTAGTCTACATTCTCTCTCTATTGATGTATATATTCTGGATATTTCATACAGTTCAGTTCAGTCGCTCAGTCGTATCCGACTCTCTGCGACCCCATGAATTGCAGCACGCCAGGTCTCCCTGTTCATCACCATCTCTCGGAGTTNAAATTTAAAAATAAATAAATTTATAAAAAAATAAATAAAATAAAATAAATAAAATTAAAAAAAAACTTACCACATCCAACCATTAATCCATTCTTTCCTCTAAAGCCTGTTCTTTCTATTCTCTTTCCTGTGTCAGGAAATAGTAGCAGCAATCTTCCATTACTTCCAATCATTCTGGAATCATCCTTCACATTTCTCCTTCTTACAATCCACCTTCAAATTCATCAACATACTGTTGGTTTACCTTTAGAGTAAACCAAAGATTTTGACCACTTTCTCATCATCCACATCCAGTCCCACCATCTTTCCCCATTTGGGCTATTACAATGGCAATTCATGTATATAATGAATTCTTTATGTGTACCTGTTACATGTACGTGTGTGTATACACATACACACACACATATAATGTTACTGTTGACGTGCAGTCACTAAGTTGTGTCCAACTCTTTGCAGCCCCATGGACTACAGCATGCCAAACTCCTCTTTCCTCTACTGTTTCTCAGAGTTTGCTCAAATTCACATCCATTGAGTCAGTGATGCTATTCAATCATCACATCCTCTGTTGTCCCCTTCTCCTTTTGCCTTTAGTCTTTCCCAGCATCAGGGTCTTTTCCAGTGAGTCCACTCTTTCCATCAGGTGGCCCAAGTATTGGAGCTTCAGCTTTAGCATCAGTCCTTTTAATGGATATTCAGGACTGATTTCCTTTAGGATGGACTGGTTGGATCTCCTTGCAGTCCAGGGGACTCTGAAGAGACTTCTCCAGCACCACAATTCAGAAACATCTGTTCTTCACTCTCAGTCTTCTTTATGATACAATTTTAACATCCATTAAACTAGAAAAACCATAGCTTTGACTATACAGACCTTTGTCAGTAAAGTGATGTCTCTGTTTTTAAATACATTGTCTAGGATTATCAAAGCTTTCTTTCCAGGAGCAAGTATCTTTAAATTTCATGGCTGCAATCACCATCCCCAGTGATTCTGGAGCCCAGATAAAGAAACTCTGTCACTGCTTCCACTTTTTCCCCTTCTATTTGCCATAAAGTGATGGGACCAGTTGCCATGATCTAAGTTTTCTGAATGTTGAGTTTCAAGCCAGCTTTTTCACTCTCCCTCATCAAGAGACTCTTTAGTTCCTTTTCACTTTCTGCCATTAGAGTGGTATCATGTGCATATGTGAGGTTTTAGTATTTCTCCTAGAAATCTTGATTCCAGCTTGTGATTCATCCAGCCTGGCATTTCACATATAGGTTAAATAAGCAGGGTGACAATATACAGCCTTGTCATACTCCTTTCCCAGTTTGGAACCAGTCGTTGCTTGTTCACTTCTAACTGTTGCTCTTTACCTGCATAAAGGTTTCTCAGGAGATAGGCAAGGGGGTCTGGTTTTCCCATCTCTTGAAGAGTTTTCCAGGTTGTTGTGATTCACACAGTCAAAGGCTTTAATGTAGTCAATGAAGCAGAAATAGATGTTTTTCTGTAACTGCCTTGCTTTCTCCATGATCCAATGAATGTTGACAATTTATCTCTGGTTCCTCTGCCTTTTTGAAACACAACTTGTATTATCTGGAAGTTCCTCCATCCACATATTGCTGAAGCAAAGCTTGAAGGACTTTGAGCACCCCCTTGCTCGCATGGGAAATGAGCACACAGTAGTCTGAGCATTGCCTTTCTTTGGGATTGGAATGAAAACCGACCTTTTCCAGTCCTGTGGCCACTGCTGAGCTTTCCAAACTAGCTGACAAATAATAATGTCAGGGTTCTTTTATTCTTTTGGTTGAAAATGATAGAAATTTAATCTGACCTTCCAGAAGTAAGGGTGAGGGAGCAAAGCGGGGGATTGTTTATTGCAAAGACACTGTGAGGCCTCACAGAAATGAAGGAGCACCTTAGCACAGCAGATTCTGGGATTTTAGAGCTTGGACCCCAGAATTCAAATACAGACAAGATTCTTCTTTCTTCTCTGCTCTCCCTGTGTTTGGGGCTTATTCTTTCCTATTGCAGACTGACTGCCAGCTATAGTTAAAAAAACAAACAAAAAACCCAGTGATTGACGGACTCCTATTGTCCCAGCTGGAATCACATCTACTGCGGAAAGAGGGTGACATAGTGTAATGGCCCCCATCCCCCAGAGCAGTCACTACAGTCGGAAATACACATCACACAAAATGACCACACCTCTCCTCATATGAATGGAGAAGTATTTCCTCAAAAGGAATTGAGTCCTTTTCCCAAAGGAAATGAGAGACATTCAGAACATGAAAAATAAAAGTCTAATTCAATACCTTTCTATATTTTTAAAATGCCACCCTATGCTATAACCTGTTCTAGAGATTAATACACACCAACATGTTGTTCACTCATAAATGTGTTAAGATTTCTTTCTATACATTGAGTCTCTGATTCAGCACTTTGATAAACTGCAATTTTACCAGCCAATAGCCAATTTAGTCTGCTTTAATAAGATACATCACCAAAATCCTGCACATCACACCATCATAGATACTCTTCCTTTTTTTCACTGTGTTAAATAATGATATACATTTTCAATTTATCTATGGTGAATGTTAGAATATGACAGCTGTATTTGTTTTTCATGATGTAAAGTGAATGATAATATCTTGCAAGCTGATTTATTTCCTTCTTTTCTATCCACAATGATCTTACTGTGCTATTTCAGCTTAAAAATATGGATATTGAGGCACCAGCTGCTTCAACTCGAGAGAATAGTTATTTCCCATGAACCAACAATTTTACTTAAAAGAAGAGAGAGCCAGAATAGAAGGGAACTTTTCCCAGGGCCACCTAAACCAAATAAACAGACAACAATGCAAAAAAAAAAGCCAAAAAAATGCTTAAAATGTACCTAAGTTTTGACAATATTGCAAGATTCCTTTTGCTAAGGTACAAGATACAGAATTTCCCAGGAGAACAACAAAATCAGTTAAAGCCTGAATTCTCATAGTTAGAGTTGTCGCTGTTACTATCACACTATCAGCACAGAAATGTTTCATCTGCATTCCCAATTAAATTTGCTGTATAAATTGTGCAAAGCAAATGCTTTAAATTGAAGTGAAATGTTGCAGATGATATGTGGAAGGATTTTTTGTTTTTACATTTTGTTTTGTTTTATGGGTTTTTCAGTTCAAAGGAATCTAACAGATTCTATCTCCTTTTAGAAAGTCAGGCATGCAGGGACATAAGCAGTGATTTATACTGTGACATAATATGTTTCTGACACAAAAAGTACTTGTCAAAAATGCAAGATACAAAAGCAACTATTCTAAGTGTTTTAAAGGGAGCAAGGAAAATCTGGCTTTCATCAGTCAATAATACATCTGATATAAATAATGATTGAAAACTGAGAACTACAAGGCGTAATTTAGATGCTCTGAATTCTTCGAGATGAAAAGATAAGAAATATGAATGACCATCAATTCTATAGTAATTTTGATCTAATGTAATTGAACTTCTACTCATGGCAACAAGTGTTATAATATTTGTATTAGTAATTGGTGAGTTATCCCGTGAATAACATCTTTAATTGAATATTTTTTTCATAGTATACTTACAGCTCTGCCTCAAGATTGAGTTCGATTTGGCACTAGAGAAGAATAGATTTAATCTTTCATCTTCCACCTGTCTTATATGAGTAATTTTACTTTAAAAAATACACAAAGAGGTAAAGAAAAGAAAAACCACAAGGTTAAGCAATGATGTAGACTTTTAACTGGCTGCGATCCTCAGGAACAGTGGAGATTAATTTGAGAAGATGTGGTGTACCTCAAACCCTGCAGAATATCTGCACACTTTCATGAAGCCAAAGAGAAATGCCTGTTCTGAATGGCTCCAGAAAAATCATGCCATCACAAAACATTTCCTTCCGATGACTCATACTCTGCTTGGAGATTTTGAAATTTTCCATTTGTATACATAGACTGCTTCATTCTAATGCAAACTCATGCTTTTAGACTTCAAGCTCATTTTTATGGGTCAAAATACAGGTAACAATCAGCGGAGATGCCTTCCTCCTTTTATGTGACTGTTATTCCCACTTCATTTTCCCCCCAAACCAATATTTTATCAATTCCATTATCAAAGAGTTATGATCTTCATACAAAATTTTATCCTGATTTTAGAGGTAGGTTAAATATATTTAAAGCCTTCCTGATTTAGGCTATATTTGAAGTTTCCCAGGTGGCACTAGTGGTAAAGAACCTGCTTGCCAATGCCAGTGTAAGAGATGTAAGAGATACCAGTTCCATCCCTGGCTCGGGAAGATCTCCTGGAGAAGGAAATGGCAACCCACTCCAGTATTCTTGCCTGGAGAATCCCATGGACAGAGGAGCCTGGCGGGCTACAGTCCACGGGTTCTCAAAGAGTTGGACATGACTGAAGCGACTTAGCAACTTAGCATGCATGTGTTAACGAGAAGCATAAGTTCAAATACTCATGTTTTGTTGTGAACTCACTTGGACACCTTTGCTTTTTCAACAGTTCTTTACCAACCATNTTCTCAAAGAGTTGGACATGACTGAAGCGACTTAGCAACTTAGCATGCATGTGTTAACGAGAAGCATAAGTTCAAATACTCATGTTTTGTTGTGAACTCACTTGGACACCTTTGCTTTTTCAACAGTTCTTTACCAACCATGACAACGACTGGCTAGCTGCTCTCACCAAATCCACGCATCATTCTTGCTAAGCTCACAACTCTTTCACGGAGGTAGAAGTGACCATGTGACGGAGTTTTAGCCAACAGAATGTGGAGAAGTAGGGAGTGTCGCTTCCCGACTTCACCCATAATGAGCTTTTCTGCCAGCTCTTTGCATCTGCTGGCTGAATGGAGAGGTGTCTAAGAACAGAGGAAGGTGGAGGAGACAGGAGGCATAAGGACCTAGCTGAGTTCATAAAGAAACATGTGGAATGCTGTCCAAATGCCATGCACATGAAAAATAAACTATTATTATGTTAGATAACTGAGATTTCAAGAGGTATCTAACTTAGTAACTAGAGTGTGTGTGTGTGTGTGTGTGTGTGTGTGTNTGTCAAAAATGCAAGATACAAAAGCAACTATTCTAAGTGTTTTAAAGGGAGCAAGGAAAATCTGGCTTTCATCAGTCAATAATACATCTGATATAAATAATGATTGAAAACTGAGAACTACAAGGCGTAATTTAGATGCTCTGAATTCTTCGAGATGAAAAGATAAGAAATATGAATGACCATCAATTCTATAGTAATTTTGATCTAATGTAATTGAACTTCTACTCATGGCAACAAGTGTTATAATATTTGTATTAGTAATTGGTGAGTTATCCCGTGAATAACATCTTTAATTGAATATTTTTTTCATAGTATACTTACAGCTCTGCCTCAAGATTGAGTTCGATTTGGCACTAGAGAAGAATAGATTTAATCTTTCATCTTCCACCTGTCTTATATGAGTAATTTTACTTTAAAAAATACACAAAGAGGTAAAGAAAAGAAAAACCACAAGGTTAAGCAATGATGTAGACTTTTAACTGGCTGCGATCCTCAGGAACAGTGGAGATTAATTTGAGAAGATGTGGTGTACCTCAAACCCTGCAGAATATCTGCACACTTTCATGAAGCCAAAGAGAAATGCCTGTTCTGAATGGCTCCAGAAAAATCATGCCATCACAAAACATTTCCTTCCGATGACTCATACTCTGCTTGGAGATTTTCCATTTGTATACATAGACTGCTTCATTCTAATGCAAACTCATGCTTTTAGACTTCAAGCTCATTTTTATGGGTCAAAATACAGGTAACAATCAGCGGAGATGCCTTCCTCCTTTTATGTGACTGTTATTCCCACTTCATTTTCCCCCCAAACCAATATTTTATCAATTCCATTATCAAAGAGTTATGATCTTCATACAAAATTTTATCCTGATTTTAGAGGTAGGTTAAATATATTTAAAGCCTTCCTGATTTAGGCTATATTTGAAGTTTCCCAGGTGGCACTAGTGGTAAAGAACCTGCTTGCCAATGCCAGTGTAAGAGATGTAAGAGATACCAGTTCCATCCCTGGCTCGGGAAGATCTCCTGGAGAAGGAAATGGCAACCCACTCCAGTATTCTTGCCTGGAGAATCCCATGGACAGAGGAGCCTGGCGGGCTACAGTCCACGGGTTCTCAAAGAGTTGGACATGACTGAAGCGACTTAGCAACTTAGCATGCATGTGTTAACGAGAAGCATAAGTTCAAATACTCATGTTTTGTTGTGAACTCACTTGGACACCTTTGCTTTTTCAACAGTTCTTTACCAACCATGACAACGACTGGCTAGCTGCTCTCACCAAATCCACGCATCATTCTTGCTAAGCTCACAACTCTTTCACGGAGGTAGAAGTGACCATGTGACGGAGTTTTAGCCAACAGAATGTGGAGAAGTAGGGAGTGTCGCTTCCCGACTTCACCCATAATGAGCTTTTCTGCCAGCTCTTTGCATCTGCTGGCTGAATGGAGAGGTGTCTAAGAACAGAGGAAGGTGGAGGAGACAGGACGCATAAGGACCTAGCTGAGTTCATAAAGAAACATGTGGAATGCTGTCCAAATGCCATGCACATGAAAAATAAACTATTATTATGTTAGATAACTGAGATTTCAAGAGGTATCTAACTTAGTAACTAGAGTGTGTGTGTGTGTGTGTGTGTGTGTGTGTTGCTTCATTCGTATCTGATTCTTTGTGATCCTATAGACTGTAGCCCACCAGGCTCCTCTGTCCATGAGATTTTCCAGGCAAGAATACTGGAGTGGGTTGCCATTCCCTCCTCCATAGGATCTCCCTGACCCAGGGATCCAACCCACATCCCTTGTGTCTCCTACATTGCAGGTGGATTCTCCACTGCTGAGCTACCGGGGAAACAGTAGCTATAACAATGTTAACTAACAAACACTCTCACTCCAGTTTCTGGCTGAATGGTAACCAGGGTAGAGACTGACCATGGGATTCCTCTGCAGGAAACATTCACAAACCTCTCCCCCATCTCATGCTGGGAAGAATATACTTCCTGAATTCCTGATGTTGTACAGGGATCCAACTTGCTTTGGCAGATAATATGTTAATAGATGTGATGTGAATAGGCCTGCAATGTGCTTGTTTCGGCTTCTCTGGTGATTCAGATGGTGAAGAATCTGCCTGTAATGCAGGAGACCTAGGTTTGATCCCTGGGTTGAGAAGATCCCCTGGAGAAGGGAATGGCTACCCACTCCAGTATGCTTGCCTGAAGAATCCCATGGATAGAGGAGCCTGGTGGGCTACGGTCCATAGACTCACAAAGTGTTGGACCAGAATGAGCGACTAACACTTTTACTTTTCTTTCTGTTTCATGCAGCTTAGGCTTGGCTGCAGAGCTCTGCTGACCCGCCTGAGAAACTCATAAACTGGCTATCTCCTTCCCTTTAGCCTAAGCTCCTCAAAAAGCACATATGTAGCAGACCTGAAACCAATCCACTCCCAGAGCATAGGTCATCTGATCTAGAGAAGAGCCAACCAGCCAAACCACGGTTAACCTGATGACCTGGGAGCAACACAGTGTATGCTTACTGCATACCCCTGAGATTAAGGGTGGTTTGTTAAACCAATAGCTGCTGATGCAGACAGGCCACCTTAGTGTAGTGTGGTTGAGTACAGACTATAATGCAAAGCACTTTGTGTTACATTTGTATCATTCATTAGCTATGTTTACTTGTGCAAGTTATTCAAACCATGTGTCCATTTCCTAATTTATAAAATGGGATAATAGTACATATCTGATAACAGTACCTAATAATAATAATAGCAGTAGCTGTACCTAAGTCATACAGTTAAAATCTATAAAGTACTTGGAACACTGCCTGGCACAAAGCAGTCACTTCAAAATTGTAAATGAGATAAAATATAAATAAAATATACAATATTGTCTATGAAATAAAATAAACAATATTGTATGTGAGATAAAATTAATCTTGTTAACCCACAAATACCCCCAACAAAAACATGATTCTGCTACCAAAGAATGTGTGAATTCCCCAAAGACATTCTTCTCCATAATCAGGAGTTCATACAATAAAATGTTCAAAGAATTCCATCTGTTGAGGTTTGCTTCTGATGAGTCAAATGACCTGGATTTGAATTCTTGTTTCACCATCTGAGACCCTGAACACTAATTTGGACACCGGATCTTGATTTCCTCAGCAGTAAATGAGGACTGTAACAGTACTTAATTCGACTCTGCAGATTATAGATATTACAGCAGATGCCCTATAGAACCAGAGAAGGCAATGGCACCCCACTCCAGTACTCTTGCCTGGAAAGTCCCACGGATGGAGGAGCCTGGAAGGNCAGATGTTCAAGCTGGATTTAGAAAAGCAGAGAAAGTAGAGATCAAATTGCTAACATCCATTGGATCATCAAAAAAGCAAGAGAATTCCAGAAAAACATCTATTTCTGCTTTATTGACTATGTCAAAGCCTTTGCGTGGATCACAATAAACTGTTGAAAATTCTGAAAGAGATGGGAATACCAGACCACCTGACCTCCCTCTTGAGAAACCTATATGCAGGTCAGGAAGCAACAGTTAGAACTGGACGTGGAACAACAGACTGATTCCAAATAGGAAAAGGAGTATGTCAAGGCTGTATATCGTCAGCCTGCCAACTTAACTTATATGCAGAGTACATCACAAGAAATGTCAGACTGGATGAAGCACAAGCTGGAATCAAGATTGCCAGGAGAAATATCAATAACCTCAGATATGCAGATAACCCCACCCTTATGGCAGAAAGCGAAGAGGAACTAAAGAGCCTCTTGACGAAAGTGAAAGAAGAGTGTGGGAAAAGTTGGCTTAAAACTCAATATTCAGAAAACTAAGATCATGGCACCTGGTCCCATCACTTCATGGCAAATAGATGCGGATTCAGTAGAAACAGTGACGGATTTTATTTTGAGGGGTTCCAAAGTCACTGCCTATGGTGACTGCAGCCATGAAATTAAAAGATGCTTACTCCTTGAAAGAAAAGGTATGACCAACCTAGACAGTATATTAAAAAGCAGATACATTACTTTGCCAATAAAGGTCCATCTAGTCAAGGCTATGGTTTTTCCAGTAGTCATGTATGGATGTGAGAGTTGGACTCTAAGGAAAGTTGAGTGCCGAAGAATTGATGGTTTTGAACTGTGGTGCTGGAGAAGACTCTTAAGAGTCCCTTGGACAGCAAAGAGATCCAACCAGTCCATCCTACAAGAAATCAGTCCTGAATATTCATTGGAAGGACTGATGCTGAAGCTCCAATACTTTGGCCACCTGATGCAAACAGCTGACTCATTTGAAAAGACCCTGATGCTGGGAAAGAGCGAAGGCGGGAGGAGAAAGAGACAACAGAGGATAAGATGGCTGGATGGCATCACCCACTCAATGGACATGAGTTTGAGTAAACTCCTGGATTTGGTGATGGACAGGGAGGCCTGGCATGCTGCCGTCCATGGGGTGACAAAGAGTCAGACACAACTGAGCAACTGAACTGAACTGAAGGAGGATACTGGGGCTAAGTTCTTAAATTCCTCACTCTTCAGACACTTCTTATCCCAAAGTCCTACATTAACTATATTTCTCCTTTTTTATATTAAAAAAAAATAATTTTGCCTGCATAGGCTCTTTGTTATAGTACACTGGCTTAGTCTCCCTGTGGCATGTGGGAGCTTAGTTCTCTAAGCTGAGATCAAACCCCCACCCTCTGCACTGGCAGATAGATTCTTAATCAACTGGACCACGAGGGAAGTCCTATTTTTTTGTATTTGTGAAGGTCTGGCACTTGGATTCTTTCTGACTAGAATGATCCTCAAGGGCTAGCCAGTTCTTAGAGACAGCAAATCCTGAAGTTTACCTTTCACATGTAAATTAACCAATTCAAGCCCAAACTCAGGACCATCTCTTATCTGAATTTTACACTCCAGGAAGCAATATTCCTCCACTCTAACCACTCTAGGGCCAGGTGCTAGACAAGCAAGAGTCTACCCACTGATTCAAACTATCTGATTCAAATCCGCTCAGCTGTTATCCTTCTTGTTCAGTGCTGTCACTCAGTCATGTCTGACTCTCTGCAACTCCATGGACGGCAGCCCGCCAGGCTCCTCTGTCCATGGAATTCTCCAGGCAAGAATACTGGAGCAGGTTGCCATTGCCTCCTCCAAGGAATCTTCCCAACCCAGGGATCAAACCCATGTTTCTTGTATCTCCTGCATTGGCAGGCAGCTTCTTTACCACTGAGCCACTTGGGAAGTCTCCACCCATCCTTCCTTGGAAAATCAGAACAGAGGCTTCTGTCCATGCTTTTCCCGTGCTTCTTCTCCTCTTAACTGGCCCTGGCACTTACCCATGTGGCCCTGCACAGGATGGCTTCCTCTCTTCTCTTGGGAACTGTCACATACTATCTTTTCAGTGACAATCATCTTCTGATCTGTAGGCACTATATCTGAATAAAACCAAACTTCCATGTACATTTTTTTTTTAATTTAAAATAAACCCCTAATAAGCAGCAAGTGGAGAACACACAAATTCTTTTTATCCCTCAACAGAGGAACAGTGGAAGTCTTCTTTCCAGTAGTGGCTCCTATTCAGACTAGGCCTTGTGGTCCATCTTGGCCTCGTTAGCAGGAACACACAAAATATGTCTTCCTGTGTCACAAAAATCCTACTTTATTCCTGACTCTGTGACCACAACCCTGTCATCACTCCACAGCTTCGCTCCAATTGTCCACACCATTCCACTCCTTAATGTAAATGGTGCCTCCCTAAGTCAGAGGTAATCCACCACCTTAATTGTGAGCAGTGTGTTCACTAAGGAAATGATCAAATCCAGGCCAAATATATCCTGTCCAGAAGATCCTGTGGCTCAAGAAAACTTGTTATTACAGAAGTAACCATCTAAAGATGATAACAAGTTGGTTTATCTAGAGGCTCTTTTTTCTGCATTGCCTGGACTCCAAGAAAACCACTTGTCTTGTTTGATGAGACAAAGGCATCTAAGGCAGGAATGGCCCCATGGGTCACCCTGACCTCTGATTGGGGACTTAATGAGCTGGTTTTCCCAGCTGTTGGACAATAAAACTCTCATTAAACCTGATGTTCCCCCAAAAGGGGAGGAAGTGGGAGGCTTTCTTGAACAAGCAAATTTTGTAAATACTGCATAATATATCCCACTTCTATGACCTTGATGACTGTGCATATTAGATAACTGTATAATTGGGGTGAAATCAACTATATATCTGTTGCTTGCATGCTCAGTTGCTAAGTCATCTCCATCTCTTTACAACCCAGTGGACAATAGCCCACCAGGTTCCTCTGTCCATGGGATTTTCCAGGCAAGAATACTGGAGTAGGTTGCTATTTCCTCCTCCAGGGGATCTTCCTGACTCAGGGATTGAAACCACGTCTCCTGTGCCTCCCACATTCACACACGTATTCTTTACCACTGAGCCATATACCAAGCCAAGATATATGCAAGAGTCAGTAAAAACCTGATCTTAAATGTTGAGAGCATCTCAATGACTAGTGGAACATGAAATGTTTTACTTTGTGCTTTGATGTTTTCTTTTTTATTATCATACTTGTCCTTGGTTGTCAAATAGACATATATATTTACTACTTTTTTTTTTTTCAAAAACAGTTAAAACTCTAACTCCATCTAGTATATGAATTAATTCTGTGGTAACAACAGATCCCTGACTTCCAAGTGTTGATAAATGTTCAAATTCCAAAAATGACAATTATTTTCATTTCTGTTACCCATTTTCTTTTAATTCTTGGTCCTAAAATAACTCCAGTGTGTTATTTTTCAATTACTGTACATTTCTATAGAGTGATAAAAACAGAATCATGATTNTCCAAGTGTTGATAAATGTTCAAATTCCAAAAATGACAATTATTTTCATTTCTGTTACCCATTTTCTTTTAATTCTTGGTCCTAAAATAACTCCAGTGTGTTATTTTTCAATTACTGTACATTTCTATAGAGTGATAAAAACAGAATCATGATTCATAGTAACAATATATTTGACTTAAAAAGAGTGTTGTGCTGTTGGAAAAAAAAAAGATCACATATCTATTTAATACATTACTGTATTTTCTGGTTTATAAGCTTTGGCAGTGTATAAGGCTTTTATAAGCATAGGGTGGGGTTTGAGGAGAATTTTACAGTAAGGAGAGTAGAGGGAAAACACATCTCCCTGCCCTGTCAAGGTCAATGGGTCTTCCTGCTAGGGTGCTCTGTGACCTTTTGCAGTCAGCCGTTCTGGGCAAAGCTTTGAGTAGGGAGCTCTGGAATTTGTGAGAGTATTCCTGTATTATAGTGTCATAGGATTTCACCATCTAGTGTCAACTACTACAAATGATAGCCAGTTACCCTGAATGAGACCACACACATTTTGGGTATGTTCCTAAACAATTTACTATTATCTACAGATTTTATTTGACAGTGTGAATTTTCACATTCTGAACTGGATATGACGTGATCGATAAATTGGAAAACATGTTTTGCAAAACACAGATTATCACTTTTATCAGGATCATGCCTGGATGCCAACACATTCATGTAAGAAAAAGAACTGAAGCAGTTGTTATACCAGCTGCTTTCTTTATCATAATAGGGGTAATATGGATGAATAGAATGTATGGGAGCACTGTGCTAATGATAGGGTTAATGGTAATGAGAACACAAAGCCTGTTATTAATGACCAATACTGAGATGGGGTCTGAGGCACATTTATTAAACATTCTAAAGGAAATACCACATTATTGCAATTTTCAGACTCATTAGGACCTGAGGCCTTTTTTAACATGGACACAATAGGTTTTATAACACAACTTTTGACAGCTAAAATTGTTCTCAGAACAAGACTATCAGACTAGAGACCCTCTTGCTAGCACATTTACAAACTGACAATATATACACTATTTCTTATGTTGTAAATATATCCAGTGTTTCCAAACCTATTAAAGTAAGTATTGAGAAATCTATTCCATTCCCTAACTCCGTATTAGCAGCTCACCTTTCTACTCTTTTGTATTGTAATGTGTGCTTAGATGGATGGTCGCGGCCGACTCTGCATCCCCATGGACTGTGGCCCACCAGGTTCCTCTGTCCATGGGATTCTCCTGGCAAGTATACTGGAGTGGGCTGCCATTTTATTCTCCAGGGATTTTCCCTCCCCAGGGATGGAATGTGTGTCTCCTGCTTGACAGGTGGATCCTTCAGCACTAGCGGCACCTGGGAAGCCCTTCTCATTTAACAGTGCTCACTGTCTTTTGGAACCAACTGCTTCTCCAGTGCCCATTTTGGAGCTTTCCATATCCCTCTTCTTCAGCTCAGGTATACTGCTGCTGAATCTCACCTCCATTTTTTTCTTGAGTTTGTTTCCATCTATGTGTTAGTATAAACAGTTAAGCTAATTTTAATTAAAATTTTAAGTAAGCTTTCATAAGGCATAAATCAAATGATTTAGTAAAGTCCAGATATATTACATCTACTGAATTCCTTTCATCCACTTTGTAATTTGATCAAACGAATGCAATTGAATACATCTGGCATGATCTGTTCTATATAAGCCCATGCCGTTTATCACCCAGGCTTTCACTACTCTCTTGATGCATATATAGTACTTTTTCCCTTAATATGTGCTCTGTTATTTTACTGAGAATTTAAGATAATAATGGCCAGGAGAGCTTTTTCGTTCTTTCTTTCTGAAGTATTTTTAACTTGGTTATTGTTTCCATTGTTTTTGAAATGCTTTGGTTGCCCCAATCCCAAAAAATATTTCCCAGTGGAAACATAAATGCAGTGGGTAATTTTCCTGGCAAGTAAGAGTGCTTTATTTAAACCAAATCTGCTTAATTGCTGTGTTCCATGTGTTCATTTTTAGCCTATTGAGTTCAAATAGCTTATTGATGTTATCATTAATCTTAGGCACCATTTTCATCTTTTCAGCTAATTATTTCTTGATAGAATTGTAAGAAAAGCCTGCAACTTCTGAAGCATGTGCCAACTGAATCAGAGGTTATGTTTGTTGTCCATTTTAGAGTATTTTTAAAATAGTTTATACCACAGCAGCAAAGCATTTACATTCAGTCGTGTCCGACTCTTGGAGACCCCATTGACTATGCAATCCACGGAATTCTCCAAGCCAAAATAATGGAGTGGGTAGCCTTTCTTCCCAACCCAGGGATGGAACCCGGGTCTCCCACATTGCAAGTGGATTCTTTACCAGCTGAGCCACAGGGAAAGCCCAACTTCAAGACAAACTCAATTACACTAGCCTCAGCATATTTTAATAATTATTCTATTTGTCCCTTAGGTATATTCTTCAAAACAGGAAGTCAAACAATTACTCGTTGGTTTCTGGAAACTCACAAATCAGCCATGATGTTTGAGTCTATTTGTTTTACATGATAAGTTGCAGATTGCAACTTGAACTTCTACTAATTAGAAGTAATTTCTTTTTAAATTATATGATGTATTTATTAATATAACTGTCACTTCAAATATGCTGCAGTTAAAATCAATTGGCCCTTTTTTTAAAAAAGAGTTTTCACAAAATAAAAGATTGTTTCCACACTTTTGTTATGTTTAAGAGTTATGATAAGGATGTGAACAGCAAGGAATAACACCAAATTCCTTTAGAAACTCTCAGGAGTGAATGAGGTAAAGTGTGCATGCTAGTGTAATCACCACCCCTCATCCTCAAAGTGCCAAGAAATGTCATCTTTCCTCATTATATCAAATCAGATCTACCTCTGGGTCCCCACTTGCCATGGTTAGCAGTATCAGTCATTTAAAATAGCTTCTAGGATGAGATGGCTGGATGGCATCACGGACTCGATGGACGCGAGTCTGAGTGAACTCCGAGAGATGGTAATGAACAGGGAGGTCTGGCGTGCTGCGATTCATGGGGTCGCAAAGAGTCGGACACGACTGAGCAACTGAACTGAACTGAACTCCTGTCTTAAGAGGAAGATCCCTGAGTTTACAGAACTCTGTAGAAATAAAGGAAAGATCTTGGTCACAGTGATGAGATGTTCGTCACGCCCACTGATACGCCACGGTGAACCCCTCTGCAAGTAGTATCCACATCACAACAGCCCTTAGTGCACCCTCCCTGGGGGTCATGACACCGCCTAGACTTTCTGGAGAGACTGGTCTCCACCACCCAAAGATCCTGCAGCCTCCTTCCCGAAGGAACTCTCCTATCCCCTCGAAGCTTTAATTTCTGCATTGCCTAGGGGGAAGATACCTTCTTCTCTTGTTCTTTACTCTTTGTGACACATCAGGAAACACTGGATAATCAGACAACCAAGTACCAAACCTCAAGACCACAGAAGAAACTGATTTCCTGGTTCCTTGGGAATACAGTAGCAGCTCTCCCACCTGCCAAAAATGAACGACAGAACAAAAGAAACAACACAGTTTAGCATTCATATATTACTACATCAGTGCTTTAAAACTCAGCTTTTATACAAGGAAACCAACACAACTGTTTTTTCCAAACTGGGTCAAAAAACTTTTGAATGAATTTCAGTGCCTGTGTTTAAAACTAAGTTATACTTCATCCCATGACCCATTCCTGTTTCTTGGCTCTCTTCCATCTTTCCACAGGTTCTTTTACCCTACCTTCCAAGATGATTGGAGACAAATCAACACTATTCAGAACGCAGCTGGCATCATGATCTTAATACACAATGGAACTGTGTATGTAATGAGTAATAAATATTATATAAGTAATTCACTTGGTTAGAGGGTATGCGGAGGGGAGTGCTAAGGCTGCTCATTCTTTCCTTACCTGAGCCAACTGACCTCACAGAGAGAAACTTCTTTCTGTAGCAAACAACATCCTTAACTATACCCAGCAGACTAATTCAGATTTCAGAGAACATTCCCTGACAGTTGGTCAATTGTATCATTTTACTCTGACAGACAGCCTACTATTATCCTGTTATTCACAAGGAAGAGGTGTTATTTCTCTGCATAACTTCTTGCAGAGAATTACCAATAAGAATAGGAAAGTTGACTTAAGTTCAGTGTAAATTATTAACGTTAAAGTAAACCTAAAATTATTTGTATCTAGCAAGAATAAACGTTAGGATTAAATGCTGGAATACTGAAGGAGCTAACAGTATTTTTAAAAAGAAAAAGAATGAAAATGATTAAATGTAACCATTATATGTAGTTGCATTAGTGGAGAGATATGACTAATAATCACACCACTATGATTGTTTATAACCCACCTTAATAGTCAAAGGTAGCTAATAAGACACATATGCTGAAAAATGCTCACTGGTATGACGCTTTATCCTTTCTGGGCTTCCTAGGTGGCTCAGACAGTAAAGAACCCACCTGCAATGCAGGATACCTGGGTTCAATCCCTGGCTACCCACTCCAGTATTCTTGCCTGGAGAATTCCATGGACAGAGGAGCCTGGCAGGCTATAGTCCATGGGGTTGCAAAGAACTGGACATGACTGAGTGACTAACAGTTTCAATTTTATCCTGTCAATTTTGTTGTTATTGAAGTGAAGCTCATTGATTGTTATCTTTGAGCAACTCATGATGGCAATCTAGGGGATGGCAGTCAATGTGATGAAAATCTTCAGAGAACCTCACTGTTTCCTACTACACAGAACTTATTACTGCACAAAAAATTTAGTCCCTCCCAGCCATATTCTATTGAGGAACCATGAGGTCTTCATGTTTTGACACCAAATTCCAAGAAAAAATATTTTTCATTCACCAAAGTGCAGCAACTGATGTGGAATATAAGGTGATACTGAACAATCAGTCTAACCAGCTGACCTCCCCCTACCATCATGCCCATTATCCCTGGGCTCCACATTCTATGGGCGTTTCTTGGGTAGACATCATCTGCAAAGGTCCCAAGCTTTTTAGCTGTTTCCATCCTCACAGCTTCTGGCCCACGAAAGCTGCCTTTCTTATTTGCACCCATAGTTATGAATACATACAGTAAGTCTCCTACATCCAAACCTTCAAGTTATGAACTTTCAAAGATGCAGACATGCATTCCATCAACATCAGGCATAAATGAAGTGGCAACTTGCCCTCCATCTCCTACTGTTGCTGATCCTTCAGCTCTATCATCTCCCACCTCTTCTTCCTTCTCTAATGAGTAACTCTACCTGTCTGTTCACTTGATGCCAGCCCCTGTATGCCAGCTACTGTACTGCACTACTGGACTTTTCAAGGTATTGTAAGATTCAAACTGTTTTCTTTATCTTTTGTTTGTTTCTTGATTGTTGTTTGTGTGAAAAGTATTATAAACTTATTACAGTTGTTGTTGTTGTTCAGTAGCTAAGTCATGTCCAACTCTTTGCAACCCCATGGACTGCAGCATGCCAGGCTTCCCTGTCTTTCACTATCTCCCAGAGTTTACCCAAACTCATGTCCACTGAGTCAGTGATGCCATCCAACCATCTTATACTCTGTCACCCCTTTCTCCTGCTCTCAATCTTTCCCAGCAACAGGGTCTTTTCTAATGGGTCAACCCTTCACATCCAGTGGCCAAAGTATCAGAGCTTCAGCTTTAGCATCAGTCTTCTAATGAATATTCAAGGTCAATTTCCTTTAGGATTGACTGATTTGATCTCCTTGCAGTCCAAAAGACTCTCAAGAGTCTTCTCCAGCACCAGGATTCAAAAACATCAAATTACAATACA
This sequence comes from Neotragus pygmaeus, assembly GCA_006410875.1. NCBI lineage: Eukaryota > Metazoa > Chordata > Mammalia > Artiodactyla > Bovidae > Neotragus > Neotragus pygmaeus. The sequence continues at coordinate 986,439 of SJYV01031985.1, read as the reverse complement.
GTACTATATTGCCAATTGTGTTAGTTGGGTACCTAGGCTAACTTTGTTGGACTTATGAATAAATTGGACTTACAAACATGTCTTGGGATGGAACTCTTTCACATGTGGAATCTTTACTGTATAGTGTTAGGAATTTGGTGCAAGGAGGGGGAGATTATAGCATGTGTTCTGTCTGCAATCTGAAAACTGGAAGTCTTGAGCTATTTTGTCCCAACAGAGAAAAATATTTATTTTAAAAACAGATACATTCATGAAGTGATAACACCAAAAGAGGAAAGAGGGTAGAAAAGTTAAAAATTAAGAATGAAATTATTATATACAAGGCACTCTATCCCATCTCATTGACTTGTGAACAGAGATCAAAAATTTAACACTAAGCTTTCATTTGCCCAACGTGAAGAGGAAAACGTGATTAGATACATGACTCAGAGTGAGTAGTACTCAAAAGAAGCTGACATATCTCAGTACTGAGTCACAAATGCATCTCTCATTTCCTATACAGAAGACCCTTTGTGATGTGAATAGCATCCTCAATACTACATTTGTTGAAAATACAGTATCAGATTTCAGGATAAACCAGTGGCATCATACTAATGCTTAATTCACAAAAGCAGTTTTTAACTAGGATTCATCATTGTGATAACTAAAAAAATAAAAAATATATTTTAAGACATGTTTCCCACAAAGGAGGAAATACACCCCTATGTTCTAGGGAGCATTTCAAAAATTTTGAGTGTTTTTTTTTCCATTGTTCTTGCTATGTTTGTGGCATTTCGTGGTAAAAATTTAGGTGGGGTGTCAGACATCCTAAAAACATGAGAAAGTCCCGCCCAATCAGGATGAGCTTCATACTTCTTGTGTCTTCACGAAAGACATACTTTTACCATTTCGTGCCAGACATTGCCAAATACATGCTTGCACGTACAGTGGTGGCATTTCAAGATAGGAAATATATTATCTGAGTTATCTAAAAACTGACCTAACCTATGTCATAGGAGAGGAATTATCTTTACATTACACTTATAAGTAAGACTAGTTACTTTGCTAATTCTTCATTTTCTCCATTTTGACACTTAGTCATTGCCCATGGCATTCTTATCCAAACCTTGTCAAAGGCTCTTTCCTTTTTTTTATTATGTACATATAAGTCAGGTTATTATTAATCATTCCACTAGTTTTAATTAGGGTTCCCTCACTTCTCTGCCCTTTAATTTTCCTTCCTTTATACCGAATGGCTTCTGAATTTATCTTAAATCCAAGTATTCATCATAAGTAGCTGCAAGCATCAGACTACTTCATTCTGTTTTCTAGTATAATCCTGCTTGAGCACTTACATATAATATGTATTACATATTATTTTATAATAAATTACATTATTTTTCCCTTGTTTATAGTTAAAACATTATATCACTTTTTAAATTAAAATATGTTCTTTTATGATATTTTATTATCTCTGAATTTTATTTCATGATAAAAGAAAAAGAGGGAAATACAAAGTATTTGTTATGAAACAAATCATCTTTCATCTTGATGTTATGAAACATGATCGTCTTTGAGTATGATAAATGTAAAAGTCATTTGTAGAGACAGGAAAGTGCTTGCAAAGAAGATAGACTAGCATCACGGTTCCCAACTGGATATCTCCATATGTAGCACATGAGGCACTCTGTACCCCTGCCTAGGTGGATGAGAGTAAAGGAATCAGAGGGAAATAGAGTAAAATGCAGGCAAGGGGTCAGTGGACTAGCCTGTACCCCTAGCATCTGAAGTGGCAAGGATGTGAGGATGCTTGAGTTTCCAGTGGGAGGGAATGCCACAGAAGATAACTAAAGAGGCTACCTGACGGACAAGGGAGTCCAAGCAGTGAGAGGTTCTAGGCTGTACAATGGGTCTAAGGCTAATGGGACTTTGAAGAAGTCCTTCAGGAGCCCATCTCCCCTATCAGGGGTGATGTGGTGGGTAGTCTTCCATACAGCCCGTCAAGAACAAACACGTACATACCATAGAGAGGCCAGGCTTCGGGTGCCGCTTATACAGAAGCCGTCAATTATAAAGGGGGAGCCAAAGCAATGCTATTTAATTCTGCCTTTCCCCATCCTTCTGGACAGACCTGAACACTCCAAAGGATATACAGTAACCCAGAAAAGGGAGTAAGGCAGAAGGGAGGCTCCTCCCCTTTCGCTTGCAAGGCTCAATTCCTGATCAAGGACAAATTAGAGAATAGGTAGTGCTTTGAAGTGGATATAAGATAAAAGCCATAAAGTGAACTCTGTATACCTAGAAGAGACTAGAAGACAGTGGGATCTTCCAATTGTAGATACTGGATGAAAAAGGGCAATTCAACTGAGTATGTTTGAAGTTAATTATTGGAGAAAATTAAAATATTTTATATCTATATCTTACTGCATTCATTTTTCTGAATATATTAATTCAGTTCAGTTCACTCAGTCATGTCCAATTCTTTGCGACCCCATGAACCACAGCACGCCAGGCCTCCCTGTCCATCACCAACTCCTGGATTTAACCAAACTCATGTCCATTAAGTCAGTGATGCCATCCAACCATCTCATCCTCTGTCATCCCCTTCTCCTCCTGCCTTCAATCTTTCCCAGCATCAGGGTCTTTTCCAATGAGTCAGCTCTTCACATCAGGTGGCCAAAGTATTGGAGTTTCAGCTTTAACATCAGTCCTTCCAGTGAACACCAGAACTGATCTCTAGGATGGACTGGTTGGACCTTCTTGCAGTCCAAGGGACTCTCAAGAGTCTTCTCCAACACCACAGTTCAAAAGCATAAATTCTTTGGGACTCAGCCACTTTAGAGTCCAACTCTCACATCCATACATGACTACTGGAAAAACCATAGCCTTGCCTAGACAGACCTTTGTTGACAAAGTAATGTCTCTGCTTTTTAATATGCTGTCTAGGTTGGTCATAACTTTCCTTCCAAGGATGCAATCACCATCTTTATTGATTTTGGAGCCCCCCAAAATAAAGTCTGACACTGTTTCCACTGTTTCCCCATCTATTTGCCATGAAGTGATGGGACCAGATGCCATGATCTTAGTTTTCTGAATGCTGAACTTTAGGCCAACTTTTTCACTCTCCTCTTTCACTTTCATCAAGAGGCTCTTTAGTTCTTCTTCACTTTCTGCCATAAAGGTGGTGTCATCTGTATATCTGAGGTTATTGATATTTCTCTCAGCAATCTTGATTCCAGCTTGTGCTTCTTCCAGCCCAGCATTTCTCATGATGTACTCTGCATATAAGTTAAATAAGCAGGGTGACAATAAACAGCCTTGACGTACTCCTTTTCCTATTTGGAACCAGTCTGTTGTTCCATGTCCAATTCTAACTGTTTCCTCCTGACCTGCATATATCTTTCTCAAGAGGCAGGTCAGGTGGTCTGGTATCCCAATTTCTTTCAGAATTTTCCACAGTTTATGGTGATCCACACAGTCAAAGGCTTTGGCATAGTCAATAAAGCAGAAATCTAGATGTTTTTCCAGAACTCTCTTGCTTTATCAATAGATAGATAGATATGCTGCTGCTAAGTCGCTTCAGTCATGTCCGACTCTGTGCGACCCCATAGATGGCAGCCTACCAGTCTCCTCCGTCCCTGGGATTCTCCAGGCAAGAATACTGGAGTGGGTTGCCATTTCCTTCTCCAATGAATGAAAGTGAAAAGGGAAAGTGAAGTCGCTCAGTCGTGTCCGACTTTAGCGACCCCATGGACTGCAGCCTGCCAGGCTCCTCTGTCCATGGGATTTTCCAACCAAGAGTACTGGAGTGGGGTGCCATTGCCTTCTCCGTAGACAGATATAGGTAGATTGATAAACAGATGATAGATAATGAATAGGTAAATAGGAGATACATTTCTAATAAACTAAGAGCTCTATAACTTGAAGTTGAAATTATTCATCCTTTTTAAAAAAAGGTTGAACAACCTTTTATCTAGTCCAACTAGACAACAGTATAATCCTAGAACAATAGAGACAAGGATCAGAGCTCAAAATACAAAATTGTCCTTGAACAGCCTTGGTTCCCTCTCTGCCTGCTTTATTTGGTTAGAGTATTTAAGTTAACTGTGCAAAGCCTTATTGGTCAGAGAATTCTGGTTTCTACAAAATCCAGAGTTGTTAACCTTGAATTATAAAACCAGGGAAAATAAATCTCCAGATACCCTCTGAATGCTGAGTCTCCATGAAATCATTACCAAATTCAGTACAATCTGGTCTCATTTTTCTGATTTTACAGCTTTCCTCAGGTTCCTCCACAAGGACAAATTACATTTGAAATTTTTGAGCCATGAAAGATTATAAGAATATTTCAATCTGGTAAAATCCCAGATTGCTTCTTTTAATTTGATTCTCAGCATCATCACTATGCTGACTTGGTAAGGGGTTTGGGCAATATAGAAACCCTTGTCCCACGGGCCCTACGAGGGCATTGTCCATCACTACCTGAACAGGGTTTGTCTTGGGTTATCACCAGCCACCAGGTGAAGTTTCATCATTGGCACTTGAAGCAAAAACTGTTTAAGTGGTCAGAAAGCAACAGATATCTTCTTTCATATTCCCTTTCACCAAAAACACAATTATCCTTGCCACTCCCAAAGGGGAGGGATACAGACAAGCCCACTGAGTTTCACAAAGACTGAAAATCCCTCCTAATTTTGTCCACCCTCTAATTTCCCTAAGCCAACCATGAAAACAGATATGGTCTAGAATATACCTAAAGACTGATTCAATACATGGGGGAAAATTGCTTTAACATGACCCATAGTATTTCATCTAAAGGATTTGTGTATTTATTTGTGTGAGTACTCAGCTGTATCTGAATCTTTGCAACCCTATGGACTATAGCTTGCCAGGGTCCTCTGTCCATGGGATTTCTCCAGCAAGAAAACGAGAGCGAGTTGCCACTTCCTCCTCTAGGAAATCTTTCCCACCCAGGGTCTAACCTGCGTCCCCTGCACTGCAGGCAGATTCCTTACCACTGAGCCCCTGGGGAAGCTCAGCTAAAGAACAGTAGTGAGCAGATGCTAAGATCTAGAACAACGGCTCTCCATCCATATGTGGTCCTCAGATGTGTGGCAGCCGCATCACCCTGGAATTTATGAGAAATGTACATTCTCTCCCTCCAACCTCTGGAACATAATGAATCGGAACCTCTGGGGTGGGATCCAGAAATCTGTGTTTTAAGAAACACTCCAGGTGATTCTGACATGTGCTGAAGTCTGAAAATCATAGATTTATGATGCTGGCTCTCAGAGTAGAGACATGGGAAGACTTTCCCCAGATTATTCCATGAAGTTCCTGTCAGCAAGATGTGACAGAATGTGGCAGACTGTATTTTTGGGAACAATATCTGCTTGTAATGACATTGACAATCTTCCATCAAGACACTGACTCTACGGCCGCAGCCCTTGAATCTCGACGGGCTGGTCTTTCAGTGTGAACCAGCAGAATGTGGTTAACTGCGTTGTGATACCTAAGTGACTTCTCAGTCACCAAAGGCAGTTCAACTCCTGTCTCGCTTGCTGTGATGCTTTCTCTTAAGACTTCAGCCAATGTGTTAGCAGTCTGAACATAGTCTAATAGCTTTTACAGCTCTGGTGAACTGAAAATAGAAATGCTCATACCTAGAGCCTTCCAAACATTTTTTTCTTGTATTCCACAATTAAAACAAACATCAATCTCATTTAAAATAATTATTTTGTTTTTAGAATGATATGCTACATAGTTTCATATTCAAGAAAACATTCATGTTCATCTTTCTAACTTAAAGTACAATCCTAAATATTTTTAAGGAGTTCAATGTAACCAATGATTAATCTTAATAAACCAGAGATATTAAAAAGTAGATGGGGAAAAGTGAAAACAGTGACAGATTTTATTTTCTTGGGCTCCAAAATCACTGTGGATGGTGACTGCAGCCACAAAATTAAAAGACGCTTGCTCCTTGGAAAATAAGTTATGATAAACTAGACAGCCTATTAAAAAGCCGAGACATCACTTTGCCAGTAACGGTCCATAGAATAAAAGCTATGGTTTTTCCAGAAGTCATATACAAATATGAGTGAAAGTGTTAGTTGTTCAGTCATGTCTGACTCTGCAACTCCATGGACTGTAGCCCACCAAGCTCCTCTGTCCACGGACTTTCCTAGGCAAGAACACTGGAGTGGGTAGCCATTCCCTTCTCAGGGGATCTTCCTGACTCAGGGACTGAATGTGGGACTTCTGCATTGCGGGTGGATTCTTTACCATCTGAGTCACCGGGAAATACACTCATGTGAAAATCCACTCGCATCTATGAATGTGAGAGTTGAACCTTAATAAAGAAGGCTAAGTGCCGAAAAATTGATGTCTCTGAACTGTGGTGCTGGAGAAGACTCTTGAGAGTCCCTTGAACAGCAAAGAGATAAAACCAGCGAATCCTAAAGGGCATCAACACTGAGTATTCTTTGAAAGGACTAATGCTAAAGCTGAAGCTCCAATACTTTGGCCACCTGATGCAAAGAGCCGACTCACTGGAAAAGACCCTGATGCTGGGAAAGCCTGAAAGCAGAAGAAGGGGATGACAGAGGATGAGGGGGTTGGATGGCATCACCGAGTCAATGAACATGAGTTTGAGCAAGCTCCGGGAGACAGTGAAGGACAGAGAAGCCTGGCATGCCATAGTTCCTGGGGTCACAAAGAGTCGGATATGACTTAGCAAGTGAACAGCAACAATTTTTTAAAAGCCTCTCCAGTCACTGATTGATATGTCAGCATGACTTGAACAGTGAAGGTAAGTGGCCAGGAGTGGTCATTACATGTCGACCCTTAAGGTTAAAATATGTTCCCAGTGCAAGGAAAAATCTATGTTACCTGTCATTATAGTAGTCTAAAATTCTATAATCACTAAAATGCCAATTTAACTTCCACAGTGTGAGAAACCCCTATAGTACACTGATGGATAGAATTTTAATGTCAATAAATAATTCTTTATGCCAAAAATTTTGAAATTTTTAAGGAAGCAATCTAAGTATCCATCAACAGATGAATGGATAAAGATGTTACACATACACACACAGAGACACAAACAATATTACCCAGCCATGAAAAATAATAAAATTGCTGCCATTTGCAGCAACATGAGTGGGCTTGAAGGGCATCATGCTAAGTAAAATAAGTCAGACAGAAAAATGCAAATACTATATAATACTTCTTATATGTGGAATCTAAAAAATATAATGAACTAGTGAATATAACAAAAAAGAAGCAGACTCCCTGATACAGGGAACAAGTTAGTGATTACCAGTGGGAACTGGGAAGAGCAGAGAGGCAGTAGAGGGGTATGAGATAAAGAGGTACAAACTATAAAGTATAAAATTAGTTACAAGGATACATTGTATAAATGGAGACTATAGCCAATACATCATAATAATTTGAATATAACCTTAAAAAATGGTGAACCATTATACTGTGCCACTGTAACTCATATAATATTGTACACCAATTACGCTTCAATTTTAAGAAAAGTAAGCGATCTTGGTCCTTGAGACTTCCGTGCTGTGAGGAAGCCCAAAGTAGTGCATAAGAAGGAATCACATCAAGAGGCCCCGAGGCTGGAGATGCTCAGCCAGAGCCCGGTTGCTTCAATATCTAGCTCTTTCCCTCCAAGTACCACTGACCGCAACTGCATGAGAGAACCTGAGCTAGACCAGCTCAACGGCGTCCTTTCCAAACTTCTGACCCATATAAACTGTGAGAGCTAATAGAATGGCTGTCAGCACTTTAAACCACTAATTATTTAGAAGATAGCCAAGCTGTGTTCTGGTGTTATAACCTCATTTTTTCCCAAAGTTAGCCAGTGGTCCCAATGCCACCTTTTCTTTGTTCATGGTTACTATATTAAATGCTTTAATTTTCTTGAGTCAATTTCTGGACTTCCTCCTCTAAATTATTAATTTGTGCCTCTGCCCCTGAACCCTTTCTATGTTATTCTAGATACAGCGATGTAATATATTTTAAATAGTGAGTAGGACTATTCCCATCTGGAATGGCCTTTTTCAAAGTCTCTAGTCTGCAGATGAATCTTAGAACCATTTTCAAGGTCTAATGATAATAAATCTTTGGCCACCTCATGAGAAGAGTTGACTCATCGGAAAAGACTGATGCTGGGAGGGATTGGGGGCAGGAGGAGAAGGGGACGACCAAGGATGAGATTGCTGGATGGCATCATGGACTCGATGGACGTGAGTCTGAGTGAACTCCGGGAGCTGGTGATGGACAGGGAGGCCTGGCGTGCTGCGATTCATGGGGTCGCAAAGAGTCAGACACGACTGAGCGACTGAACTGAACTGAACTGAATGATAATAAATAACAAAACCATTGAAGTTTTATTTTAGTTTGTCTTAAATTTAGAGATAAGTTTGTTTCACAGTATTAAGATATCCCAAGGAATTTGATATATTTTTCCATTTATTTGTTTTCTTCCACCTTCTTCAGTAATTCTTGGGTTTGTTTTCTTCTCATAGTCCGAAACATTTCTTGGAATTATTCTCAAGCAATTTTTTATTTCTGTTGCTACTGCTGTTTATTACATGTCATTGTCTTCTCCCCAAACAAATATACACATGTATTTTTTAACAGGCACATTGTAAAAGTATTGTCTGTTCATGATTACCTTACTAAAGTTTTTAATAACCCCAATAGTTTTTCAGTTCATTCTCACAAAAGAACTGGATTGATATTTCCAACTAGATAATCATATCTCCTCCAACTAATTCTAGTTATAATATTGTATATTATAATGAGGAGCAATGTTCATTTCTCTTCTTTTCATTTTTTTGTCTTGGTGCATTAGTTAAATTTATCAAGCAAAAATTAATAATATTTATACATTTTAAAAATAAAAGACAGAAATTGTTAGATTTCTTTATGACTCTCTTAAAGACAATCCTACCTACCCATAACTGGCTTTCACAATAAGAAAAGGCAACTAAAAAGACCCTCATCAAAAATATACAGTAATATTCCTTGGCAGAAGAAAAACAGATCAAAAAGAAGACCCAATTAGAGCCAAGCAGATATAGAAAATGCCAAGTACAGTTATTTAACACAGTAGTTATTTCAGTTCAGTTCAGTTCANAACTAGTTTTCTGTGATTATGGTTTCAGTGTGTCTGCTCTCTGATGCCCTCTTGCAACACCTACTGTCTTACTTGGGTTTCTCTTCCCTTGGACGTGGGGTATCTCTTCATGGCTGCTCCAGCAAAGTGCAGCCACTGCTCCTTACCTTGGATGAAGGGTATCTCCTCATCAATGCCCCTCCTAACCTTGAACGTGGAATAGCTCCTCTAGGCCCTCGTGAGCCCATGCAGCCATCGCTCCTTGGACGTGGGGTAGCTCCTCTGGGCCACCGCCCCTGACCTCCGATGCAGGGTAGCTCCCCTTGGCCGTTCCTGCGTCGTTGCAGCCTGGCACTCTCGGCCGCTGCCCCTGACCTTGGACATGGGGTACCTCCTCTTGCTGCCCCTCGGGCATGGGGTCCTCCCGGCTTCTGCCCCTGACCTCAGACGTTGGGTAGCTCCTCTCAGCCCCTCTCTGTGCGCCGTCGCAGCAAAGACAGTCTTTAACAAAATGTGAACCTCCTCCTAATGTTTTTTAAACAATTGCTATCTAATATTATTATCACATTTTAACAAGAAAAAATTAGGAAGGAGTAACCTCAGAACAAAATGCCGTTACCAAATTCAATTCGACTTTATGATGAGTTCACGTCATTGTGATTGATTCTCTTACTTCTATGCTGATAAAATTTGGGCTAGAATTTAACCAGCTCATGAAATTAGAGCATTAGGGAGTGTAGTGAGTGGAATTGTTGTGGTTTAGTTGCTAAGTATATCTGACTCTTTTTTGGCAACCCACTCCAGTGTTCTTGCCTGGGAAAACCTGTGAATAGAGGAGCCTGTCAGACAAGAACACTGGAGTGGGTTGCCATTTTCTTCTCCAGGGATCTTCCAACGCAGGTTGGATCCCTGCATTTCCTGCATTAGCAGGCAGATTCTTTATGGCTGAGTCACCAAAGAAGCCCAGTGGGAGGAATAATGGTTCTCAAAGATATGTGTTCAAGTCCTGGCCCATAGTACCCGTGACTGTGCCTCATTTGGAAAAAAGTCTTTGCAGACTTATTAAGGGGATCAAAATGAGGTCAACCAAGATCCTAAATCCAACAATGGGAGTCTTAAAAGAAAAAGACAGAAGGAGATTTGAGACACAGAGACACAGACAGGAAGGTCATATGAAGACAGAGCCAGAGAGGAGTTAATACACCACCATAAGAAACAAGATTGCCAGCAATAACCAGAAGCTGGGGCCAGGCATGGAATGGTGCTCCCTTAGAGCCTCTGGAAGGAACAAATCCTGCCTACACAGTGATTTCTGACTTCTGGCTTCCAGAGCTTCTAGAGGATAAATCCCTGTTATCTAGAACAATCCAGCTAGCAGCTGAATTCATTACAGCGGCTCTTGGAAACTACCCCAGGGAATTATTCAACCTGGAGAGTGACCCAAAAAAAAGCACTATGAAAATGTAAGAGGGGAGGAAAAGTCTGTAGCTTGAGAAAGGCCATTGTATTCAATATTTTATTCTAGAAGAATAGTATTGAAGTGATAGCACTTCTAATTTCTTTAGTTGAGAACTCATAATTATATACAGCTATAAAACCTGTGTGTTAATAAAGCTTGTTTGGCCAGATTTATACCTGATTCATAAACCAAACTGGTAAAATTTTTCATTATTTGCTTGGGATATCTCACAGACATAAAATCATGATTATATAGAAAGTAACTTCACATTTTTCCTATATCTTGAGAGAGGATGAGATGGTTGGATGGCATCACCAACCCAATGAACGTGAATTTGAGCAAACTTCAGAAGATGGTGAAGGACAGAGAAGCCTGACATGCTGTAGTCCATGGTGTTGGAAAGAGTCAGACACGACTTAGTGACTGAACAACAACATATTGTCTATAACTCATATCGGTATCTTTATTTGAAGCAGTTCAGTCGAGTCACTCAGTCGTGTCTGACTCTGCAACCCCATGGACTGCAGCACACCAGGCCTCCTTGTCCATCACCAACTCCTGGAGCTTGCTCAAACTCATGTCCATTGAGTCGTTGATGCCATCCAACCATCTCATCCTCTGTTGTCCACTTCTCCTCCTGCCTTCAATCTTTCCCAAAATCAGGGTCTTTTCCATTGAGTCAGTTCTTCTCAACAGGTGGCCAAATTATTGGAGTTTGATCTTCAGCGTCAGCCCTCCAATGAATATCCAGGACTGATTTTCTTTAGGATTAACTGGTTGGATCACCTTGCAGTCCAAGGAACTCTCAGTCTTCACCAACACCACAATTCAAAAGCATCAATTCTTCGGCATTCAACTTTCTTTATAGTCCAACTCTCACAACCATACATGACTACTGGAAAAACCATAGCCTTGACTAGACGGACCTTTTTTGGCAAAGTAATATATCTGCTTTTTAATATGCTATCTAGGTTGGTCATAGCTTTTCTTCCAAGGCGCAAGTGTCTTTTAATTTCATGGCTGCAGTCACCATCTGCAGTGATTTTGGAGCCCCCCAAAATAAAGTCTGTCACTGTTTCCATTGTTTCCCCATTTACTTACCATGAAGTAGTGGGACCGGATGCCATGATCTTAGTTTTCTGAATGTTAACTTTTAAGCCAGCTTTTTCATTCTCCTCTTTCACTTTCATCAAGAGGCTCTTTAGTTCTTCACTTTCTGCCATAAGTGTGGTGTCATCTGTATAGATGAGGTTACTGAGGTTATTGATATTTATATGAGAATTGATATAATTCTCATAGCAATCTTGATTCCAGTTTTTGCTTCTTCCAGCCCAGTGTTTCTCATGATGTACTCTGCATATAAGTTAAATAAGTAGGGTGACAATATACAGCCTTGACGTACTCCTTTCCCAATTTGGAACCAGTCTATTGTTCCATGTCCAGTTCTAATTATTGTTTCCTGACCTGCATACATATTTCTCAGGAGGCAGGTCAGGTGGTCTGGTATTCCCATCTCTTGAAGAATTTTCCACAGTCTGTTGTGATCCACACAGCCAAAGGCTTTGGCATAGTCAATACAGCAGAAATAGATGTTTTTCTGGAACTCTCTTGCTTTTTTTGATGATCCAGCAGATGTTGGCAATATGATCTCTGGTTCCTCTGCCTTTTCTAAATCCAGCTTGAACATCTGGAAGTTCATGGTTCACGTACTGCTGAAGCGTGGCTTGGAGAATTTTGAGCATTACTTTACTAGCATGCGAAATTAGTTTGAACATTCTTTGGCATTTATTTGAATAAATATATAATATCCCCATTGATATTGTGGTATTGATAGCACTATCAATAATATCATTATTGATCCATGAATGAAAGTAAAATTTAGAGCTACTGATGTAGTAGGCTTTTTTTTTTTTTTGCCATTGCTAAATCATGAACTGAGCCATGATTAATGAATCATGGTTCATTATCATATACACATTCTCTAAAGCAAATTTAAAGCTTGCTTTAGAGTTTATTTTAGTAATATGCAGACAAATGAGTAATGAACATATTTGACTCTGGATTTCTGCATGATTATTCCAATATTTGGTTCTAACATTTTCCCATCAAACATAGTAAAAGAAGTTGAGTTGCTGTTCTGCAATTTGACATTTAGGCTTAAGTTTTTAAAATTTTTATGTTTCTCATGTATCTGATTCATTATAGTCTGCAATGAAAGCATCTCTGTTTCACTTAGCATTCTGTTGAATCTGCAGAGATCTTACTGCTTTAAATGTATAGGCACTGTTCTTTCCAGCATAAAAATCAGCCATTAAGTGAGATGATGGAGTAGCAATTTCTGGCTTTTACAGAGATCAACAAGGCTTCCTTCTGCCTACAGAGACCATCTAACTGACATGCTGCACACTGGTGACCAAATAAGAGACTGACGGATGTAAGGAATTCTCGTGGCCTGTCAGACATCCAGTGCATTTGTCCAAATACAGTAAATGATTTTTGGCTTTTTAAGAATCTTTTGAAGAATTCTACCATTCGTTAATTACTAAAGGCACTCAGGAAAGTCCTTAACCAAGATGTGGGTGGATACTTATTTAGGAAACCAAAGGCTAGAAAGAGAGCTATTTAGCATTAATGAGGGTTATAGAGTAATTTGGTTCATTATGGCTACAAGCTAAAATTGAATGGAACAATTGAAGTTCATTACCAGGTCTGATTTTCTGAGTGGGAAATGGTAGAGATACTAGATTTATGACTACCTTCCCTACACCTTTATTTGAATGCTTTTTTTTTTTCAATGTTGTTTGTGGTTTTTTAATCAGTAAACATTATCTTCTTATTATTTTCTTTTCTTAAGGTAGCAGTGCATATTAACAGGCATGCCAAAAGAAATCATTTATGGTATGTGTAATGAAATCAGAAAACTTTAACTGCTCACCTGAATAATTCTCTTAACGCAATCATTTTTTTAATGCTAACATTCCTTTAAAATCTTTTCAATGAAAAAGTGCCAAAAAAACCCCATCAAGTTAGGTTGCTGTTTATTTTACATAGGCAACACCATTAAAATAAAATACCAGAATTCAATTTATGCTAGTTTTTCAGTTAAATTGTTTATAATAGGAAATTCTCTCACCTTTCTGAAGTGAAACAAATGTAAATTTAATTCATTAGATGACTAGACTGGTATAAAACCTTAGAGGAAATGCAAATGGTAATTGAAAATATAGAGACGATATTTGTTTCATGACACAACAAATCAATCAGGGTAAATTGTCAAGCTTACAAAAATATCAGTAAAGTGGATCCTGAATTGTCCATTGAAAAGCAGGCTTTTTATATGCAAGGCATATATTTCATGAAGGAATGAGAGAAGTAGGAATTGTGGGTTCAAGTTGCTCTGAATGCCAGAAATCTTACAGCACTATCAGGTCCCCGCCTCTCAGGAGAGACCCCCTAATGAAGACAGAAGATGTGGCCTTTCTCCTGACTTTTCTACCTGACAATTCTATGACTTTAAACTATGTGACCTTTCTCAGCATCATTCCCCTTATCTACATTAAATGGGATTTAAACAAAAGACATACAGAGTGCCAATCATGCTCCTACCACAAGGATTTTGCAAGAATCACATGAAATCCTGGGTTGAAAATGCTTGCTAAGTCATAAAGCACTACAGAGCTGGCACGTCTTGGCTACACAGGGGTCCCAGCTGCCAGACTAGAGTCTTGTAAAATCAAGTATAAACTCTAACCAGGAGGTCTTTCTTTGACTGTCCTTATTCACTGGTTGATGTCCCTGGTGGCTCAGACAGTAAAGAATCCCCCTGCAATGTGGGAGACCTGGGTCCAGTCCCTGGGTTGGGAAGATCCCCTGGAGGAGAGCGTGGCAGCCCACTCCAGTATTCTTGCCTGGTGAATCCCTATGGACAGAGGAGCCTGGCGGGCTACATACTCCATGGGGTCGCAAAGAACTGGGCGTGACTGAGCAACTAAACACGGCACATTCCCTGGATCTCTGGGAAGTATGAAGCCTACAGATACTTGTTGAGTGCCTACTATCTAGTCCTTATATAGTCTAATTATATCATCTCCCCTGAAAATGGAGAGAAACAAGTTTTCCTGTTCACATTTTACGAATGAGGAAAGAGATTCATATTGACTAAGTTGCCTAATTTCATTTAGTAATGACAGCAGAGATGAAACACAAACCTAGCTTTGTCTTGTAGCAATGTCCACACCTTTTCCCATCTAAATCAGTAACCCATCGAAATTTCTCCTTCCGGCTAAAGTGCAACTGGAGTGGAAGACTCAGAAGTCAAACACAAGCACAACCACAATTCTCTTCTATGTTCAACGGTTGCTGCTTAGTCTCCAGATTGTCAGTCCCCGATCGCGTCTGAGGCCCCCGGGGAATTCAGGTGTCACTGCCACCATCCAAGTGAATTCCAGGCACTGCTCGTCCACGAGCACATTTCCATCTGTCCTTTTAACTCTTGCTGAAGATACAAAACAAAGCTACCTCATGAGCCCAGTCATCTAAATCTTCATGGGTCCTGAGAATCTAGATGCAGGATCTGAGACTACACTATTGTTGTAGCATCTTCGTAAGAGCTACTGAATGGGCAAAAAAATTGTTGAATATCTTGGCAGAAAGGCTTAGCAACTGACCAACAATGGGAAAAAAATGTGCAGTGAATTTAGGAACCAGAGTTGGCGCTAACCTTTTTTCTTTTGCTGTTTAGTCACTAAGTCGTGTCCAACTCTTTTCCACCCCATGGACTGCAGCACACCAGGCTTCCCTGTCCTTCACTATTGCCCAGAGTTTGCTCATACTTACATCCATTAAGTCAGTGATGCCATCCAACCATCTCATCCTGTACCACCCGCTTCTCCTTCTGCCTTCAGTCTTTCCCAGCATCAGGGACTTTTCCAATGAGTCAGCTCTTTGCACCAGGTAGGCAAAGTATTAGAGTTTCAGCTTCAGCATCAGTCCTTCCAATGAAAATTCAGGGTTGATTTCCTTTAGGAATGACTGGTTTGATCTCCTTGCAGTCCAGGAGACTCTCAAGTCTTCTCTAGCACTACAATTCAAAAGCATCAATTCTTTACAGTTCAACTCTCACATCCATACATGACCACTGGAAAAACTGTAGCTTTGACTTAGATCTGAGTTGGCAAAGTGATGACTCTGCTTTTAATATGCTGTCTAGGTTTCTCATAGTTTTTCTTTCAAGAAGCAAGCATCTTTAAATTTCATGGCTGCAGTCACCATCCACAGTGATTTTGGAGCCCTCCAAAAGAAAATCTGTCACTGTTTCCACTTTTCCCCTATCTGTTTACCATGAAGTGATGGGACCAGGTGCCATGATCTTAGTTTTCTGGATGTTGAGTTTCAAGCCAACTTTTTGATTCTCCTCTTTGATCTTCATCAAGAGGCTCTTTAGTTCCTCTTCACTTTCTGCCATTAGAGTGGTATCAACTGCATATCTGACATTGTTGATAATTCTCACAGCAATCTTGATTCCAGCTTGTGATTCATCTGGCCTGGCATTTTCCATAATGTACTCTGCATGTAAGTTAAATAAGCAGAGTGACAATACTGAGCCTGTACTCTTTTTCCCAATTTTAGTTCCTTGTCTGGTTCTAACTATTGCTTCTTGACCTGCATACAGGTTTCTCTGGAAATAGGTAAGGAGGTCCAAGATGTCTACAAAGCTTTCAGAGATTTAGGACTATTGTCACTATGAATGAACAGCACAGGAAAATATGTATAAAGAAAGAAAAAAAAATAATTTGTTTCTTTGGCCAGATGTGGGATGAGGATAAATTATCTGAGAGGAGAAAAAGTGCACAATTTCAATCACAAGAAATTTTGTCTTACAGGGTCTATTTCTTATCTTCAAGAAAATGCCAGTACCTTTGGCATTAGGTACACATGATGTATCGTTGATTTATTTGTTTGGTTTTATTGCTTTATATTGTACTCATGAGATAATTTTTTTAATGTTTTGTGAGAACTCAGTTCAGTGTAAAACACTGAACCTTTTATTACAACATCATCAAAACCATATCATTACCTTTGCTAGTTCCTCAACTATTAAGTTAGGCAGTGCTTTAAAACATCTAAAGCATCTAGAAACCAAATTCGTGACCTCAGAAAAAGCAATAATTATTTTGTAAATTAAAATCCTTTTCCCCACTCCAGCCAACAACTTAATCTTCAGACATAAACATGGTGTGTGATGGGAGTACCCGAAGGAGGAATCGTGCATCATTTTGCCTTAACGCCAACAAAATATCTCCAGTTGACAGCTATTAATTTCTAGCCAAATTATCCTGGAATAGGGTCAAAGAGAACTAATGGTTTTATTTTTAAATCACAGGAAGTATTGTGTTTCAGTATTCAGAATGCAGTGCTCTGTAAAGAGAGCTGCAGCAGAGATCAGGAGACCAGCATGCCCTCTCTAAAAAATATGAGATTATTAAGTGAATTAACCCTTCATCATTTCTCATGCACTGTCCTACAGACTGTATTAAAATTATCAAAGCTGTTCACTTATTCTTCATCTGCACTGAGTGCAATGTCTAAAGTTTTAATTTATTAAAAAATACAAATGTGTAGTTATAGATATGAATGATCAAGGATTTAAAAAGTTTTTATCATTTCATTCACTTTTTTCATCAATTTGTTTTTGCTTTAATCAATTTGTCTTTGATTTTGGAATTTTAGCATAGTAAATGCATATACACACACACACACACACACACACACACACATACACATAAGTAAAGTAAATATATATAAGTAAAGAAGACTTAAACAATATTAGTTATATAAAGTTTTTTTTTCCTGCCTCAGTTCCCAGTTAGGTGGTCCATATAATATGGGTTATATCATGACAACATTGTTTTATTCAACTTATATGTAATGCCTTCAACTGGCTGACAGGACTTTAAACAGATTCAGATTTGCAGTGACAGTCTCCGGTCTTCTCAGCTCACCACTCCTAGTGTGGAATTTCTACTACACGAGGCTCCTGCGGAGGACGCGGTTAAGGCCCCAGTATTCAAGGTCTCCCACACCCGAGACAGACTATCTGGATGGCATCAGGGCAACCTAGTCTTCTTGGCAGTGGCCTGCCTGAGGAAATAGAGCTGGGGCTGGTGGGGAAGGAGGGGTGAGAAATGCTGGCAGCCTGCCCCTCCAGAGACAAAACTGTACCCCCAGACTGGGAGCTGGGGAGAAAAGGAGCACCCATGTCCTCCAGGAGATCGTGGAGGAAAGGGAAGCTGGCTGTGCTGCAGTCCATGGGGTCAGAAAGTCACACACGACTTAGCGACTGAACAACAATCTCCTTGGCCAAACCTGCCCAGATTAAGGCACACCGGGTAGATTTTCATAACACAGGTGTGGTGATGGAGCAGGTCATGTTTGAAATACCAGACTCTAGCTGCTCATACCAAGATTTAGAAGATTTTCTTAAATTCATGCTTCTCCATTTGCTGTATACCCTCGGGATAATTTACAGACAATCTTTAAATGGCTGTTTCTTATAATTTTCACCAGTTAAATTGTTGTTTAGTGTCCATTGATTTCTTTACCTTGCCATTCCTATTATGATGGGTTTTTTAAGTATTACTGAAATTTCCATCAAAATTTACGGCAAAAAGCATTATAAGCTCAGAAACATCCCCTTAGAAGACTTCCAAATTCTTGGTTTATAAGAAAAGATTTGAAGAGAGAGAAAAAGAGCCTAGAGGCAAAGGCCTAAGGGTGCTAATGTCTTCAGGCAAGCACCAAAGGAACCTGAAGTCTCGAAAAAGAATAAGAAGAGTTTAGGTTGTGGTGATAACATTATCAGAACAGCAATGACTGAAGTTGCCCAGGGGTACTCCACTTCAGACCTGTTTCTGAGGTGGACTTGCAGGTTCACTAGGTAGTAAATAGCAGCCAATGAGAGACTGGAAACCAAAGCAAAATAAATTCTCAGTTTTATTTATTAAATAAGAACAACTCAGCTTCATGACATATAACTCATAGGCCTTGGTGCCCATCCTCTACTTAGCCCCTCGGTTCAGTTCAGTTCAGTCGCTCAGTCGTGTCCAACTCTTCACAGCCCCATGAACGGCAGCATGCCAGGCCCTCCCTGTCCATCATCAACTCCCAGACCTTCCTCAAGCTCATGTTCATTGAGTCGGTGAAGCCATCCAACCATCTTATCCTCTGTCATCCCTTGTCGTTCTGCCTTCAATCTTTCCCAGCATCAGGATTTTTTCCGGTGACTGAGTCCTTCGCATCAGGTGGCCAAAGTATTGGAGTTTCAACTTCAACATCAGTCCTTCCAATGAACACCCAGGANTGTTTAGATAAATAAATAAACTAATAAATAACTTCCACTGCGTATTCCTAGAGTCTCCACTGAGAACTTTTCTAACAGTTTTTCATTGCTTTGCCAAGAGGCTTCAAACACATTTGAGGTCACATTTGCTCTTCAAGCTACAAATAAGTCACTAATTGTAGATGCAATTAACTATATGATTATTGTCTATGTTGTTGGGCTAATAACCTATTGTCTATAGGTTCTTGGGCTTCCCAGATGGCGCTAGTGGTAAAGAACCTACCTGCCAAGGCAGGAGATCTAAGAGACGAGGGCAACCCACTCCAGTATTCTTTCCTGGAGTGTCCCATGGACAGAGGAGCCTGGCGGGCTACAGTCCTTGAGGTATCAAAGAGTCGGACATGACTGAAGTGACTTAGCACACAGCACAGGCTCTTGTAGCCAAGATTTCCTCTCCTGAAAATACCTAGAGTCTGTTACAAGTAGTAGTTCCCAAGACCAGATAACATACAGTAGTTTTCATGACCAGCCTTACTTTCAGCTTGTTTTCTTTGAGACTACAGGAAAGAGCTCTCCTACATAATTTAGTTAAGAAAATTATCTGTGTGAGGACTGCCTATGAAACTAATGTGTGACGAAAATGAAAAGTATCTTTGAAAGTCAAAAAGGCATCATTAAAACGGTTTTGCCTCAGGAAGAAGACTGCTTAATGGCTTCTTCAAAACAAATAATAAGTGAAAAGAAAAGGATTTACAAGGTGTTCAGATTTCAGAATTT
>SJYV01031985.1:821169-966709 GCA_006410875.1 Neotragus pygmaeus | reverse complement strand
TGGCTTGTGTTTCTTCCAGGCCAGCGTTTCTCATGATGTACTCTGCATAGAAGTTAAATAGCAGGGTGACAATATACAGCCTTGACGTACTCCTTTTCCTATTTGGAACCAGTCTGTTGTTCTGCGTCCAATTCTAACTGTTGCTTCCTGATCTGCATACAGATTTCTCAAGAGGCAGGTTAGGTGGTCTGGTATTCCCATCTTTCTCAGAATTTTCCATAGTTTATTGTGATCCACACAGTCAAAGGCTTAGGCATAGTCAATAAAGCAGAAATAGATGTTTTTCTGAACTCTCTTGCTTTTTCAATGATCCAGTGGATGTTGGCAATTTGATTTTTTGATTCCTCTGCCTTTTCTAAATCCAGCTTGAACATCTATCTGGAAGTTCATGGTTCATGTACTGTTGAAGCCTGGCTTGGAGAATTTTGAGCATTCCTTTACTAGCGTGTGAGATGAGTGCAATCGTGTGGTAGTTTGTGCTTTCTTTGGCGCTGCCTTTCTTTGGGATTGGAATGAAAACTGACCTTTTCCAGTCCTGCGGCCGCTGCTGAGTTTTCCAAATGTGCTGGCATGTTGAGTGCAGCACAAAGACAGGCATTAGTGACTAAACAACAGCTCAGGGCGGGGGCCCAGGTCTCGAGGCTCAGCCCGTTGCATTCCCCGTATGCATGGCAAAGTATTAATAATAAAGCCATGTGTTTTTCTTTCTTTCTCCTCCATAACTCTGTCTCCGAGTTTCTGTTTGGCACTGGTACACAGAGAGTCAAGATTTTGGCAGCAGTATCAATTATCTGGGCAGTCAGTTTCTAAGTTTTCATGATTCAGTAATTTGGGAATTAAGCAGTACTCCCTTTGAAATGTTTTGTCCTACTTATATTATGATGGGATTTGGGAACTGTCTTAGTTTTCTAGGGCTGCCATAAAAAAATACCAGACTGGTGGCTTTAAACAACAGAAATGTATTTTCTCAAAGCTCTGAGAGCTCGAAGTCCAAGACCAAGGTATTGGCGGGTTTATTTTCTTCTGAGGCCTCTTTCCTTGGCTCGTAGACAGCCACTCCTGCTGTGTCCTCACTTGGCCTTTCCTTGATGTGCAAGAACACCTAATATCTCTGCCTCTTTTTATAAGGACACTAGTCACATTGGATTAGAGCCCTGCCCGTATGACCGTATTTAATTTTAAATGCCTTTTTAAAGGCCTTATCTCCAAATACACTCACTTTGGGGATTAGGGCTTCATCATATTAATTTGAGGGGACACAATTCAGTTCATAATAATAGGTATTATGTATATAAATGTTAGGAAAAATTGTGAATGACTTCAAAATAACTTTAAAAACAGAAGAAACGGGTGCTGGGCCTAGCTCAATCATTAAGTCTTCTTCACCTTTAGTTACCTTTGACTAGCCCATTTAGAAAACTGAGCATGTGAAAAAGTGTCTTGCCCACAGTCAATGCCAATGAATCCTCTTCATTGGCAAAGAGATTTCCAATAAATATAAACCTCTGTAAGTTAAACTCTTTTTAAAACCGGTTGTAACATCTTACTGGTCCCCTCACTAGTTAATGAATTAAATAAAATTTTTGACACACATTCATTTTATATTTGTATGTGTCAACTACAAACTGGCACTTACCAAGAGCATTGCCAACAACTGAACAACACAGGCATATGCCATCTGCCTCCCACAGTCACACAGGGAAGCCCCAGATTAAAGGTACACACACCCGTAAAATAGGTATGCTACTTTTTCAGAAACAAACAAACAAAAAAACAAAAAATATATATATATGTAATTTAAATTTATCTTCTAGCATTTAGAATCTTTGTGGTTCTAGACATTCCAAAGCCTATATTTAAATATTCAGAATCAAAATCTAAAGTAGTTAAAGTATTCTAATTAACTGGAAAAAGTCCATAAGCTATTTCCTTTGCAGATATCATAAACTTCTTAACTAGTCTTAAATAATGTCATATTATTTTTATTTTGAAGCCACAAAAATGTCTATGCCTTGGTCTTGGAACATTTTTCCTTGATTTCCTTAACCATCAATTCAGTGATCAAGTATTCAAGCAACACAAAGGGTTTAATCAACACTTGCATAAATGCATCAGAAAACACTGTATAAGCAGAGATAACTTTAAGCAAATACATACTTTCTTATAAGCCACAATTTGTTTAAAAGTAGGTTAGTTCCAAAAGATAGTGTAAGGGAGTTTTGACCTTGCGTGACTGCACTTGCCAACATCACTGACCAGGGTGAGCCAGTACCCAAATAGATCTTTTTTTTAATTGAAGGATAATTACTTTACAGTATTGTGTTGGTTTCTGCCAAACATCAGCACCAATATATCTTAACATAGCAAATACGTTTGCCACGATTTTGATGTAGCAGGAATCTTTACAAGGGAAATCAGATGGACAAAGTGAATAACCTCATACATTAGATTATCCAAAGCTATCTTTAGTCTTTCCCAACAGTAAAAACAAATTAATTTGCTGTCTTACCTTTGCATTTGTGAATGCTAATTTAATCACATAAATTTAGACCTTCTGTAAGAGAATTTGAAACCACATTGTGAACACGACTTTCACAGAAGGTTTGTTCCTTTTTTCCTGAATTAGAAAGGAAAATTTTAAAAATCCAATGCTTGTATTAGACCCTAGGCAAAATCAGTAGAGCCCTGCCATCTCCTGTTAAGTTGATTAAGGACTCTGGGGAGCCATGTCACTATCTGGATGGAATGCATTTGGTCAGAAGAAGGCCTGGGAGAATGTCCTCAAAAAGACCCCAGCTGACTGAGTAGCCACCTGTTACCAAGATGAGCGAGGGCACAATATATTGTATTCATCATATTCCATCTGTTTCTAGTCTCCAAATATCCTCTCCTCTCATGGTAAGGTACCACTGATAAGAAGAGAGGACTGATGCAGAGAGGGCAAGACTTCAAGTTCAGCTAAGCAGAAGACATCTACGAGTCACTCATGGTGAGAGACAGGCAAGGAGGCTGATCCGAAAGGCCAAAGAAGGCAGAGGCAGCAGGCTTGGAGAGGCAGAATGGCAAGAACCCAGGAGCTGGTATAATTCAGGGAAACCATAAGAGCAGCCTTGGAGAGCTGAGGTGGAGATTTAGATCCTGGGCAGAATGGGTTATTTTAATGGCCTGGTGAACACAAATATTTCTGAAAGACGTGGACTGTGGTCTCAAAACAGACAGATACGTATCAATTATTTTAACTCCTGATTAAGAGAAAACTACAGAACATAAAATTCATTTGTAGCCTCGATGGCAGATAATAATTAATAAAAGCCAATATTTGCATGACAATAAGTACTTTGCGTAGATTAACTGATTCACTTCTCTTCCCTACCTTGTGAGGTAGACACTATGATCATCCCGTTTGAAGATGAGAAAAGTTAGGTGCAGAGGATTGGGTGACTTGCCCCAGATCACATAAGGGGTAAAGCTGGACTTGAAACCCAGCCTCTGTTCTGATCAGGACGGCTGCGGCCCCGTTCATTTCCTTTCATCCTCTAAGAAGCTTCAGTTGCTGGGCTCTGCTCTTCTGACTTTCTTATTTGGTACTTCCCTTTCCCTCTTCAACCTCTTCACTTTGACTTTCCCTTTCTCTAATATGAAGACTACCAGATTGAATATTCACGATGGAACCAGAGCAAATGACTGCAATGACACAGAGCAAGACTTTTTCCTTCTCCTCCCAACCCACCAGCTTAAGCTGAAATGAGAAAAGACTTGTTTTTAGACTGAAGAGGTTTGACCTTTGAATGCCTGAACTGCATGAAGGACATAAGGAGTGTGTGTGTGTGTGTGTGTGTGTGTGTGTGTGTGTGTGAAGAAGGGGTAGGATTTAGAAGATGGAGATGGGTGAAGAGCTGAAAGAGCTGGAAGGGGCTGTGTTGAGAAGGAGCTCCTTGAGACTTGTGATTTATACAGGCTGAGTGGAGCCCAAGTGATAAATGTGGAACAGTTGGGGAAAGGGCAACAGAAGGCCTGGGACATTCAGCACAACCCCAGCGAGTGACAGTGGTGAGATGCTTCTCTGGGTGACTCATAGGCAGCAGACAGCAAAGAGACACAAGCAGATTAATGGCCTTGTTCTTCAGATCTCCTGAGAACTTTCCCAGAGATGCCTAGAAATCAACAAGGGATATTTGCAATGAGAACAGAAAAAGGCTGTGGCCCCACAGTTGTGCAGGTGAGCTCCGGCAAGCAGCAAGACGTATGTATTTATGTTAATGTGACCTCATTGCTTATGGGGACTGGGAGGCCTGGGGGTACCTCCTAGCTGGCTGGATACTCAGGAATAGAGAAGAGTAAGAGTGATGCAGTATAAACCAGCCCCTTCAATCATGTCACAAACAGCTACAGACTTGGTCTACAATAAAAGGCAACCCAAACACTGTGCTGAAATAACTTAAAATCTACCAAGGCCTTTTCTGTTGGAGTCTTATTTTTGTAGTCATCTTTATAAATATTGAATTTTAACCATATATTAAAGTGGTTTTCNACAAACAGCTACAGACTTGGTCTACAATAAAAGGCAACCCAAACACTGTGCTGAAATAACTTAAAATCTACCAAGGCCTTTTCTGTTGGAGTCTTATTTTTGTAGTCATCTTTATAAATATTGAATTTTAACCATATATTAAAGTGGTTTTCCTTTTTGTCATGGAATTCTGTCTCCCAATGTGCAAATCTTTGCCTATTTATCTCACTGGTACCAAGGCTTGGTACTTGAGCTTGTCCTTTAAGATGTGGTTCCGTTCAAGCTCTAAGAAATTTAACCATGAACTTGTAACTGTCTCACTGAGTTTGTGCTTCGTCTGCCTAAAGTCAGATTCCAAGGACCAGGTGACATAAGGGGTGAAAAACAGAATAAGCACTTTTGATCTAAGCTAATGTGACTGGACCATATGTAATAGCCCTCCTGTCCTTCTATTTTCTATTTTGTACATATCTTTTTCGGTCATCAGCTGTTGCAGGCAATCTTAGGGGGAAAATAGCCTTTAAAATTTCTCAGAAGGATGACATATGAGCAGATGTCCAAGAAGAAGATAAAATAACATTGCAAGTAAAATGTAAAGATTTATTGATGCACTTTAGCAAGCTGTAATAGAAAATGTTGAGGACCTTAGAGTATAACACTAAAAGAGAAAAGGTAAAAAGTCTTGTTTTTATCCCATCGTGTTCAATAAATCACATAGTTACAACTGCTTTTAAGAAAGTCATTCACTTACTATGAGTTGCCATTAGTTAGTAGGTCTAATTTATCATATGCAAAATGCTTTCTCCTAAATATATTATTACACATAGATATACATATTACATATAAGGAAGCGTTTAGTCCTTAACTTAAAGCATATGGACTTCTCTAGTGATTCAGATGGTAAAGAATCTGCCTGCAATGCAGAAGACTATTAAAATAAAGGTATTACTTTTTTATTATGATATAATTACATTTCTTTTAAAAAAATCTTTATTTTGGAGCTGTAATAGAATACTTCACCAAGTCAATCAGATTCCATGTGTGAAGGAATAATACTGAAACATAGTCCACGTTCTTCTATTTTAAAAAATATAGGAAGGATATGGCTGCTGTTAGAAAGATGAATAGTTTCTGTATATCTTAAACATTAGTAAGATATATAACATTATTTACTTGCTAATAGGAATTAAATTAGTAAGTATCACTAAGTGCACTGAGAATCTTCCAAAACACTATGAGATTACTATTAATAGGCAGTGCTTACTCTACAGTTAGTGAAACAAGAAACATGCAAACAACCAACTAAAGTGCAAGCAGAATTAAGAACAATCAGTGCTTTGTTACCATGAGATACCACCTCACACCCATTAGGAAGGACACCATTAAAAAAAAANGACTTTCATTGTTTTACAACTGTAAAACAATCCTTTGGGTATAAATTCACATCCTCTGACTCATATATAAGCAACCATTTTAAAGCTCTAATTACAGCATTAATATAAAAAAGCATCACCATAATCATCCACCAGGGCTCCAAAGAGGTTGATCAAATTGAGTTTGAACTTGTCTTTTGTACCTACCAACTAATGCCTGGCTTTCCAAAAATGGATCAAATTCGGTTCAAAGTGCTGGAAATAGGGTGGTGCAGAACGATTCCCAGGTAGCTCAGTGGTAAAGATTCTTTCTGCCAATACAACAGATGCTGGTTTGATCCCTGGGTCAGGAAGATCCCCTGGAGAAAGAAACGGCAACCCACTCCAGTATTCTTGCCTGACAAATCCCATGGACAGAGGAGCCTGGTGGACTATAGTCCCATGGGGTCACCAAGAGACAGACATGACTTAGCAACTAAACCACACCAAGATGAATCAGATTTGATAGGGATCAGAATTTGAGCAGAATCTGAGATAAAACTCATTCTTCCTGTTTTACTCCATCTCCCAATCCTTTATTAGCACATCCGTCCAAAAGGAGTGATAATCCAGATTTCAGTCATATTATTCTACATTGAGGTCCTGTTAGCATGGACCCCAGAGCAAAGTAGAATGGAGTCCCAGCTGAGGTATAGGTGTGCAAAGGATCTAAATTTTAGAAATAGTGAAAGTGTTAGAATAGACTTCCAGTTCTTATTTGTGTATCCTTGAGGTATTAGGAAATTTTCTTGAGGAAGATCAGAGACTTAAAAATGTATAAAATCACAGAGAAACGCATAGTAGCAAAACCCTGGAGGTAACCTGACGGTCCATCAGTGGAGGAACAGGTGAATATGTAGGATTCCTGGGAGGCTATGGGAAAGAGTGAGCTGGGGCTGCTAACCCTGATTAGCAGGCTGTGCATTGACGCACGGTGGGAAACGCGCTGCAGGGTGCCATGGGGAGCTGGCACCATCCTTGATCTTGAATGGTCTTGCCTCTTTGCCTTTCACTTGCTTTACCCCTCTTCCTTACAAGACATTTATCAGCTATCTCGTCTAATTCTTACATTTTTGAAATATTCAGCAGGAGCCTCAGCTCACCAGGAAAGCTAAAACCAGTCAACCCAGGTGAGCTGTGTTAATCACCTTTGTTACCAAGTCATCCTGAACAGACCTCTGCTGCTGCTAAGTCACTTCAGTCGTGTCCGACTCTGTGCGACCCCATAGACGGAAGCCCACCAGATTCCTCCATCCCTGGGATTCTCCTGGCAAGAACAGATCTCAGTCACAATCATTTATTCAACTATTGGTTTCTTCGAGACTACTAACTCTTTGAAATGAGGGAATAATCTCAGCATCCCCAGCATGGTATGTGATATAAGGGGTGATCCATCAAACTTTGTTGAATTGATGAAAAAGTAATAGGTCCAATTACATTCCCCAGATTAGTATCTAAATAAGTAATGGTAGAATATAAGAATTAGATGGAACATCACTGAAAACTGGAGAGTGTCCTCTGCTAGGTACTTTCTTGCTTAAGCAGTCTTATTCCCTTTGAGAGCAATGAAATCCCCAATACATTGTGCACTGACAAAGGCTGAAAACGAAGCCTTTCTTGAAAGTTCCCAAAGTTGCTCATCAAGGACAGACCTTTCAGGATTTCTAATACAGTCATCTGTATGGTTGCTAAAGTTTGAGCACTACTTCCTGGAGGATGATGCCCAGACTTTAGCAACCATAAGAGAAGGGGAAGAGGAAGGAGCGAATGTCTGAATGAAGATGTCTGGGGCCAGAGAGCATGCCGCTTCTATGCAATGATCAAAACTCCTTTACCCTGCCCTCTGAGAGGGAGAAAGGTTACAGTGTTCCCACTGGCCTGTGGATTTTCTCCATTCTGTTTTGATTTTCAATCTTTGAAGTCTTAATTTGCCTTTTTTTTACTTTATTTTACTTTACAATACTGTATTGGTTTTGCCTTATGAGAGTTAACTGAGTGATATCTTGCTACATGTCCGTAACCAATACGCAGAAAAAGTCAGCATACTGATCAACAGACCAGGTTTTGGTCTTAGAAAGACCAAGGACAGAGTCTCGGCTTTGCAGTTATTGACCATCTGACCTTGAATGAGCTTCCTTCCTGGCTCAGATGATCAAGAATCTGCCTGCAGTGCAGAAACCTGGATTTGATCCTAGGCCAGGAAGATCCCCTGGAGAGGAACGGCTACCTACTCCAATATTATCGCTTTGACTTTGAATAAATGACTGAATGAATGTCTTCAGCCTCAGCTGCCTTGTTCATACACTGGGAATGAGAGTAATAGGAAGTCTCCCATACACTGTTAGGCACTGATGAAGGTGGGGGGGGAAGCATGAAAAATACTTAGCAGCCTCCTGTGCTCATCATTTAGTTTGCGTTTTAGTTATCATTATGTGTAAATTCCATCAGCTCTAAAAAGCATGTTTACTCCCAACTTGTATCTGCAATCAGTCAGGATGCATCTTGTGATCTGGGGCCCCTCATGGTACTGCACGTAGATCAGGATGCAACTTGCAGCTGATGGCACCTCAGGTGTGAGGAAAGAGATCATCGTTAGCACCACGGACGGTTTCGGAACCGGGCTGTGTTGAGCCCCGGGTCTCCGTGGCTCCGGTCAGTTTGCCGTCCTGCAGCAGTACCACTCCTGACTGCCTATCTCCTCCCCACCAACTGAGCTGTGGCAACTCAGAGCCCCAGTGGTGCCCTAGAGGTCTTTGAAAATGTGTTTTCCAGTGTCACAAAAGATGTATGATATTCTCAACAAAGAAGGTCTTAAACCTAAACTAAAAAGACTCTGAAAGGAAGCTGGTCACTTAACCATGACTCACACCCAAGCTCACCAGGACGGGGTCTGCAGCTCTTCCTGACCCAACTCTGGCTGTGTCCATGACCAAAGCCATCTCACGTTCTCTGTTTCGACCATCTTTACCGTGCATGGCCTCCTTTCTCCCAAACCCTCCAGGTACCTGTTCCCAAGCCTCTCCTCACCTGGTTGGTTTTCCCACGAGGTTTCCTTTGTGGGCACCATCTGCCTTGCCCCACGGGCAATCTTTCTGAGTTTTCCTTATTACCAAAACAACGAGGGCCAGGACAAACCGATTTTATGAATAAATCTAGTCTTATAAGTGGTGTTCATCTGTGTTCTTGAAATCTCATCACAAAGCTTTGTAACCATGTCATTAGAGTGGTTTCTCTTAATATTCAGTTATGAAAGCTGGAATGATTCAAAATCAAAGGCATACTTTGCACCCATAGCTTCCACAAGCCCTGAAATAAGCATGATGTGATGATTATTCAGTGGCCACAAATTCCCTGTTGAATCTAGACTGTTATTCTGATCTGCTGGGAACAATAGAATTTGGAGAAAATGATGGCATGTCATGGAAATTCAGGAGCCTGAGCTTCAAGACACTCTGCATCTTCTCCCCGTGCTCATGTCAGAGGCTGCCCCAAGCTTCCATCCCCGGGGAAGCCTGAATGACCCATCCATCCCCAGGGAACCCAGGGATTCACAGCTGAACCCAGCTTCGTGAATGAGCTCAGGAGAGACCAGCGAAGAACCACGGTCAGCCACCACACGGCAGATATCATAGATTGTTGTTCTTTGAAGACACTACATTTAGAGTGGATTTTACACACCAGTAGGTAGGACTAAAAGAAGCAAAGGCTTTAAGCAGTTAAAACACAGGTCTCTAAATTAGAGATTGGGAGGACGAGGCCTATGGGAAGAAATCTGACAAAAAACGTGAGAAAAAAATCTTTACTTTTTTCTGCACTTTTGCTTTTGCCACCCTAGTGTCCGTGAAAGACTTTAGGCTTAACAGAGCTGTGAAGATGAATGCTTTGAATTTTTTAGGCATTTTTCATAAAACTGTGATCATATGCTCTTCAGACAAGCTTCATGTCCCTATTTAAGATTTCTCACACTGTGACGTTCAAAACTGACCCAATTGGCTCAAGAAGCGGCAAGTATCATAGAATAAGGGGTGATTCTTCCTGGTTTTTTTCCACTTTAAGACATTTAAGAAGAGAGTGATCTAGAACAGGATCAGAAACTGTGGCCCAGGGGCCAAGACTACCTGTCATATGTTTTGTTTTGGAGAAGACTCTTGAGAGTCCCTGGGACTGCAAGGAGATCCAACCAGTCCATTCTAAAGGAGATCAGCCCTGGGTGTTCTTTGGAAGGAATGATGCTAAAGCTGAAACTCCAGTACTTTGGCCACCTCATGTGAAGAGTTGACTCATTGAAAAGACTCTGATGCTGGGAGGGATTGGGGGCAGGAGGAGAAGGGGACGACCGAGGATGAGATGGCGGGATGGCATCACCAACTCGATGGATGTGAGTTTAAGTTAATCCCGGGAGATGGTGATGGACAGGGAGGCCTGGTGTGCTGCGATTCCTGGGGTCACAGAGTCGGACATGACTGAACAACTAAACTGAACTGAACTGATCTGAAGCAAATAATGATTTTTACAGTTTTCAAATGGTTGACAGACAAAAGAATCAGAATATTTCATGATATATGGAAATTGTATGTAATTTCCAGTTCAGTGTCCATAAATCATTATGGGGACCCAGTAACGCTCCGTGTATGCACTGTCTAAGGCTTCTTATTTACTACAGCAACAAGGCTGAGTGTTGTGAAGGAGGTTGCATGCAAAATCTAAAAGGTGTGCTACCTGGCTTTTTATAGAAAAGGTNATGGTGATGGACAGGGAGGCCTGGTGTGCTGCGATTCCTGGGGTCGCAGAGTCAGACATGACTGAGGGACTGAACTGAACTGAACTGAAGCAAATAATGATTTTTAGTTTTCAAATGGTTGACAGACAAAATCAAAAGAATCAGAATATTTCATGATATATGGAAATTGTATGTAATTTCCAGTTCAGTGTCCATAAATCATTATGGGGACCCAGTAACGCTCCGTGTATGCACTGTCTAAGGCTTCTTATTTACTACAGCAACAAGGCTGAGTGTTGTGAAGGAGGTTGCATGCAAAATCTAAAAGGTGTGCTACCTGGCTTTTTATAGAAAAGGTTTGCTACCTCTTGGTCTAGCATGCAGATCTGAGCATTTTCTTTTAAGACTGCTGTCATATGTTGTATCCCAAGGCAGTATTTATGAATCCATAAATAAACATACTCAGCTGATTTCTCGACTTCATCCTCACAGGCCTCACAGCTTGCTGGTCTAATGTGGAGAAGCGTAAAGGTGTTAACTGCTTAAACTAGGGGAAACGTTGAGGGTGGGAGAGGCAGAGCAAGAGAGGGGTGAACCACAGAGTAAGCGTTTGATGATAAAAATTGAAGGAGTGACTTGGCAAAAACCTTCTATACGTTTCTTTTTGATGCTTCTTTTAAATACAGTTTTTGTTTATAGATCAGAGCAGTTTTTGAAGAGTTGGAATACCAAACCACTAAGAGCATTAGCCCCAAAGAATGACTTTTTCTTTCATATTTGCTTCCATCGTCAGCAATTAAGAGTCTTCAGTGGATCTTCTTGTGACGATGTCGTTGACAATTGACCAATGAGTGCCTAAGTAAAAAGCGAGACACATCTTGCCTGCCTGGCCTTCCCAGGCTGCAAACTCCTCCTTCTCACCCTAACGTACAGGTGCTCCCAAACCACCCTGTGCATTATTTTAAAGTCATGTTCAGATTCATTCATATACTTGGCTTCTACAACAGTTTGATGCATTATGGAATGTAATCTCAGAATACCAAAGAGATGCTCAGGGATGCATTTGGTTAGAGGAACAATCATTGTTAGACATGGAAGACTTTTTCATTGTTTTCTGGGAATGACACAGCATTACACGGGATGGAAGAGAAGGAAACAGGTGAGGTTTTCTCCGCATCACTATATAGTTTCAAGTATGATTTCTTGTTACCAAGGAACTTTCTAAATAACATATAAAACCTTCCCTTTCCTGGGCTACATGCCTCTTTTCCCATTCCTTTTTAACTTTTCTTATTAGACCATGTGCTAATATTTATTACTTGTGTATTTTACCTTTGTGAACATATGTATGGGTTTAGGTAGTTTCTGAAAGTAATTTCACTTTGATCCACCTCCCAAATTACATTGTGTTTACCACATTCTGAATATGCTAAGAGTAATTCAGCAGGAAGCATTATCNGTTGCCATTTCCTTCTCCAGGGGATCTTCCCAACCCAGGGATTGAACTCAGGTCTCCCACATTGCAGGCAAACGCTTTAACCTCTGAGCCACCAGGGAAGCCACTACGGCGGGTGGCGGGGTGGGGATGTATGGCAGCTCCTCAAAAATTAAAAGAACAAGCTGGTGATCCAGCAATCCCACTCCTGGGTATTTATCCAGAAGAATATAAAGCAGAATCTCAAAGAGATATTTGCACACTCATGTTCAGTGCAGCATTATCCATAACAGCCAAGATGTGGAAGCAACCTAAATATCCACCAAAGGGTGAGTGGATAAAGAAAATGTGGTATACAATGTATACTACTCATCTTTATAAGAGAAGGAAATCCTATCATGGTACAAGATGAATGAATTTTGAGGACAGTAAGCTAGGTGAAATAAGGCAACCACATAAAGAAAACTACTCCATGACTCTACTCATATGAGGTATCAAAAGTAATCAAACTCACAGAAACCAAAGGGAGAATGGTGGTTGCCAGGGAGTGGGGTGGAGGGGAGTGGGGAGCTGTTGTGCAGTGGGTATAGAAATTCAATTATGCAAGACAAAACAATGCTAGAGATCTTTGTACAACAATGTATAATACTATAACGTACAGTTAAACTTGTTAAGAGAATACATGTATACTATGCTTTTAAACACACTAAAAAAGAAAGAATCAGTACTTTAGTAGCATGAATAAAGGAGTAATTTACTCTGATTCAGAGGCTCACAGCTTCAGAGTGGGGGCAGCGTTTGACCTACTTTTGGGAGAGTGAGTGAAATTTTGAGGTACAAGTAGGTATGGAAAAGCATTAACAAAGACCCAGATGAGTGAAAGTTATTTGAAAAGATGATCAGCATCAATACTTAACAGGGAAATGCCAGTCAAAAATCAATGATGAGATAGCTTCACCTCATTCCTGCTAATATTGCCATTTTCGGGAAAAAAAAAAAAAGAGAGAGAGAGAACAAATATTGGCAAAGATGTGAAGAAAAGGAAACCTTTATGAACACTGTGGGTGGAAATGTTGCTCAGTAGAACCATTATGGAAAACAGTATGGTGGTTCCTCAAAAAATTAAAACTTCAACTACCATATGATCTAGCAATCCTATTCCTGAGTGTGTATCTGGAGGGAACTGAAATCCAGCTCAGAGAGTTATCTGTACCCACCGTGTTCATTTCAGCTTTATTCACAGTAGCCAAGATAGAGAAACAACCTAAACGTTCTCCCAGGGGCGAATGAATTTTAAAATGTGACATATACCTATTATATACAACAACAATATCCACTGATATAATCATATTTAATTATATGAATTTATTTATTTATACCTCCCTAAAAATGAATGAAGTCTTGCCATTTGTGACCACATAGATGAAACTGAAGGGCATTATGCTAAGTGAAATAAACCAAACAAAGACAAATTTTCTATGTTATCAATTACACGTGTCTTCCCAGGTGGCTCAGTGGTAAGAATCCACCTGCCAATGCAGGAGCCACAGGAGACATTGGTTTGATCCCCGCATCAGGAAGCTCCCCTGGAGAAGGAAATGGCAACCCACTCCAGTATTCTTGACTGGAAAACCCCACGGACAGAGGAGTGTGACGGGCTACAGTCCAAAGAGTCACAGGGTTGGACGTGACTGAGACTCAGCATACACACACATAAATTATATGCAGAATCTAAAATAACTAAATAAGGCCAATTTCAGAGAGAGACTAGAATGGTGGTTGCTAGGTAGCTAGGGGAAAGGGGAATGGGGTGATATGGGTCAAAGAGTACAAATTTTCATTTTAAGGACAAATTCTAAGAATCTAATGTACTGAATGATGACTATAGTTAACAATACAATATATTGAAAATTTCTGAGTAGATCTTGGCATTCTCACTACACACACATAAAAGAAGAGTTAACTATGTGAGGTGAGAGATGTGTCCATTATTTTGATCTTGATAATCTTTCCACAATGGATATATGTGTGTATCAAACAACCACATTTACTGTTTAAACATATACCATTATATTTGTCAAAACTCATTTAATAAAATATATTTTTAACAATCAGTTAAAAATTAAAAATTTTGCTGAACTAGTTCAGGATCTGACACACAAACAAGGAGAAAAGAATGCATCTGGCCTGTATGCTATGGGGCATTACCGAGATACTCTGGTAAACCCAGAGCCCTCAGTATTGTAAGCTCACTTAAAGAGTTGTTTGGTTGCTAAGTCACGGTCTACTCTTTGCACTCCCATGAATGCAGCACGCCAGGCCTTCCCTGTCCTTCAGTATCTCCTGAAGCTTGCTCAAATACATGTCCATTGAGTCGGTGATGCCATCCAACCATCTCATCCTCTTTCATCCCATTCTCCTCTCACCCTCAGTCTTTCCCAGCATCAGGGTCTTTTCCAATGAGTTGGTTCTTCACACCAGGTAGCCAAAGAATTGGAGCTTCACCTTCAGCGTCAGTCCTTCCAATGAATATTCAGGACTGATTTCCTTTAGGATGGACTGCTTTGATCTCCTTGCAGTCCCAGGGACTCTCAAGAGTCTTCTCCAGCACCACAATTTGAAAGTATCAGTTCTTCGTTGCTCAGCCTTCTTCACGGTCCAACTCTCACATCATGACTACTGGAAAAACCATAGCTTGATTATATGAACCTTTGTCAGCAAAGTGATGTCTCTGCTTTTTAATAAGCTGTCTAGGTTTTTCATAGCTTTTCTTCCAAGAAGCAAGCATTTTTAAATTTCATGGCCACAGTCACCATCTGCAGTGATTTTGGAACCCAAGAGTGGTCTGGAAAAGATACACCCACCAGCATTGGGAAACAGTGGTGAGGCTTGTTTAACTCTTCGTGAGCTCTAAGTATGTGAACAATCAAAAAAGTTCTTTTGAGAAATCAAAACAACAGTCTAGTGTAGGTGTGTGGTATCCAAAACCCCAAAGCCAAGAAATTAACATAAAATGAGTTTCAGGCTTTTGATATTTCTTGGGCTCCTGG
The DNA here is from genome assembly GCA_006410875.1 of Neotragus pygmaeus. Taxonomy (NCBI): domain Eukaryota; kingdom Metazoa; phylum Chordata; class Mammalia; order Artiodactyla; family Bovidae; genus Neotragus; species Neotragus pygmaeus. The sequence goes on along the minus strand of SJYV01031985.1, from coordinate 951,582 downwards.
AAGAATCAAGTACATTTCATGTACTGTCCCACAGTCTGTACCACAGATTCTCTCATTCTCTCTCTCTTTAAGTGGACATTAAATATTTATAAAAATTTACCATACACTAGGCCACAAGGCAAGTCTCAACACAATACAAAGATTGGATATTTTTATTGGCAAGATAAAGATTTATTGCATTTAACTAAAATGCAATAAAAATAGAAATGAATAACAAAAAGTCAGTTCCAAGAGACTCATGTATTTGAAATATTTGAAACAGGCTTCTATATTCAAGGATCAAAAATAATTTATAAATGATACTAAAAAATATTTAGAAGAGAAAATAATGAATCATTACTTAACATTTATGAAGTTAGCTCTAGGGAGTATTTATAGGAAAAGTCACATATGTATAATAAAAGAGAAGAAAGATTTAAATTTGGGAAGTAGTAAATAAATAGTTCTACAATATTTTGGATTTGTTAAGTTTGAGATATGTATGCAATGTCTAAGTAGAGGTGCCAAATAGAAAATTAAGTATAGAAGTCTAGAGCTTAAGGAAAGGTTCAAGTCTCAGGTGATAAATGTGCAATCTTTTCCATACAGATGCTATTTAAAGTCAAGGCAATGGGTGTGATTACCCTAGGGAAGAATCTGTATAAAAAGATAGGCAAGGACAGAGCCTTGGAGCACTTCAATATTTAGAAGAAAAGATAACAGACCATCAAAGGAGACTGAAAAACAGACAATGAAGGAAAAAGAAAACCAGGAAAGTACATGGAAAAGGAAGGTGAGATAAAGTGTTCCAAGACAAGGAATTGACCAACTGAGTCAAATGCTCTTAAGAGAGAACATGAGACAGATGCAGATAGTTAATCACTGAATTTGGTAAGATGGAAGTTGCTATTTCAGAGGACCACAGGGAGGGGAAAGCCTGAATTCACCACTCAAGTAAGGGAGTGAGCTTTGCTTAAAAGTAGGATTTTGTGATTACCTAGAGGGGTGGGTTGGGGAGCGGAGGGAGCCTCAACAGGGAGGAGATATATGTATAATTATGGCTGATTCGCATCGTTGTACAGCAAAAACCAACACAACATTGCAAAACAATTTTCCTCCAATTAAAAAATAAACTTTAAAAAAGGGAGGGGGGATATAGGGCTCTATCTCCACCTGTGACTGGCGAAAGACAAAGATAGGTAAAGAATATAGGTAAAGTTGTGATTGAAAAAGAGTTGTTTAAACAGAAGATAGAAATGGAAGCTAAGTTGAAGAGAGTAGATCGTGAGAGATATTTAGAAGGGAAATGGTATATTCGGAACTGCATGTCATATTGGCTCTGCTTAAAACAGGACTGGAGACAGAGCGGTAGTCCAACCAAGAGAGGCAATGACTTCAAGTATCAAATAGTCAGGATTCCAACAGGAAGTGGATGTCATGCTTATATTAAGATAATTCTGCCTGCTAAGTGGCTTCTGTTGTGTTTGACTCTTTGTGACCCTATGAGAGCCCTCCAGGCACTTCAGTCCATGGGATTCTCCAGGCAAGAATAATGGAGTAATAATTGACATTTCCTCTTCTGGGGGATCTTCCCAGCCCAGGGAAAGAACTCCTGTCTCATATGTCTCCTGCATTGTCAGGCGGGTTCTTTACCACTAGCGCCAAAATGCTAGGAGAGTTTATTTAAAAAGAAATTCATCTTTACCATCTGAGTGGGGATAAAAGAAATCTGAAACTAGAAGCAATGAAGCTAAAATCAACCTTCCCATTAGACTCAAAGAAGATGAGAAGGATGGAGTACCAAACTCTAAAAAGAGAGTTGGGAAATGCAGATTGCCTTGGAAGATTCACTTACAACAGGGGAGACAGGGAAATATTATTTGACTTCTTGCATGTGTGGACTACGTCAGTTATACTTATGAAATCAAAATTTAATTAAAAGTTAAAAGTTTTGTTGACAGCTTATATGTGCTGGGGACTGTGCTAAGTTTACACCATTTAAATGTCTCAACAACTGTGTGATGGAGATAATCTGTGAGACAACCAAGGGGAAAAATAACATGACCGCACTCTTCCTCCCCCAGAATTTCTGTCAGTGTTCCTATTGGCCACACCAACAGAGGACAAGGCATCACACTGATTCAAAAGGGAGAGTGGGAGCAGAACCTGGGGACGTCTAAGACCTAGGTCCACCAGAGAGATGGGTGCAAATTACATTCCAAATTTGGTTCAGCAGGCTTCATAATTAACAGGCTTCCCACATAGGTTGCTTGCAGATAGAGGTGGGACAATTGAGGCCATTGCAAATATCCGTTCCACTCAGCATTTTATATCCTCACTCAGAATTAATAAGACAGTGTTCTAGAGTTATTAAAATGGAAACTTTATGAACTGTTGGTTATTTCTTAATGAAAATTCATAATAGCTTGCACAGTTTTATGACTCTAACATTACAAATGCTAAGCAGTAGCTGTGATATAAGCAAAGGCAAGGACCAGAGGAGATTTTACTTAGTTGTCGGTATTTTAGAAAGCGGAAGATGTGGCAACACCAGGGCAAGGTTCCGTGTGGCAACCATCAGCTGGAGCCGAGTAGCTGCTCCTCCCTTTAACGGGCGATGTGGATCCCAGTTTGTTCCATCCCAGAACACGGCTCTCCATGAGGTTAGCTGCTTCATTCATGCAAGTAATCAATACTTGGTCCCTCTTGTAACCCATATGAAGATCATCTCAGAGGGCCTGGAACCTAGAGCAGTCCCAGAGTCATCCCTTGTGTTTCCAAACCCTATATTACCAGAGATAATTTATGGAACTAACCAGGAGCTTAACAGTTAGACTTCAACTAGGGGAGAAACAAATATCAAAAACTTAACCCAAAATATGGAACTCTCTTTATTTCACTTTTTTACTTCATTTTTTGAATCTTTCTCTGCTCCCCTAAAAGTGTTTTCTAAGAACATTTACTGTTAAGTATCAAACTCCTGGATTAGGATTTTGCAACCCTTTTTGTTGTTGTTTACAGCGGTAGCATTTTCTTTTTCTCCTTTAATTATCTCCATTTCAGCGAGATTCCTTAACCTTGATGAGACCTTCATGATCCAGACTCTGCTTACTACTCCAGCTGTGTCTCTTTTTGTTTTTCCATAGTTCCACTGTCACATCAATCTCCTCCACGACCAGAGAGAGAGTCTCCAGGAGTACTAAACGCATAGAGTTAATGGCATATAAATCAGAAATCTTCCTTGTCACTGTCCTACAATAAACTCTACTAATAATCAGTTTAGCTCATAGATACTCCCAGTGCTTCCACACCCACAAATTTGGGTTAGGTACCCTGCCTTTCTATGTTCAAAAATAGCCTATACAGTAGAGCCCCTACCTGTATTATTGGCATTTGTTTATTTTTCTCTCTTTTCCATTAGACAGCCAGACTCTTGCAAGCCTGCTAAGCCACACAGTGACTGAATTAAACAATACCTAAAGTTTAACCTGAACCGCCAATTCAGTCAACTGCAACTTCAATGTTGTACTAGGTGTTGTTAATAACACAATCTGGACCCCAGAAGTGATTTCTCTATTTTATCTCCTTTTCATCCCTGGCACTTCCCAATCCCATCCCCAAAGTGATTTTTCTAATTATTATTTTAATTTTTTATCCCACTAGTCAATATGCTCTATGTAGGCTCAGAGAATACATTTTTAAAAAATCATAACAAATGATTAACCCTTATCACAAGTGATACTATTATAGGAAATGTAGCTCAAAATGAGACACTCATTTGCTCGGGTGTGTTCTAGCACACATCTGTGGACTACTCACTCAACAGAGCCCAAGTTCAAGTCCCTTAAAAACACTGGGGTTTCAACAACTACTTGCCAGTCTTCCCTCCTCATTCTTTCTTCCACCTCACTTTGCCTCTCCTGAACACATACACAAATCCACGAGCAATATTTATTACACAAACCTGTTTGGCTTTCAATTACAAGAGAAGTCAGCTTAATGGATTAGGGATGACACTGTTCCTATTCCATTCAAGGAACACAGTCAATAGGAAATAAATCTTCATCCATCAATATACTAGCGATCAGAGGGCCTCTTAGGGCACTCTGTCATTCACCTAGAAATACCTTGGGTTCAGTAAAACAACTCAGTGGTACCTTCTATTCAGATGAGTGACACACACCCCTCCTTTCCAAAAAAGATATGTGCAGATAACCACTGAAAGGACTGTAAGGAGCTTAAGTTTAATTTCACCACAATTGACCACGTTTAGCACAAAACAGAAGGAATCTCAAACAGACTAGCTCTTTAGAATTTAAAGTCATACTGGGATCTGAACACCAAGAGTATGTGAGCTCCCTAATCAGTATGCCCTGGTGTACAGAGATCAGAAGAATCTTCAGATAATCCAAGAATTAAATGTCAAGCCCTCAAATCACAGAATGAACAATAAACAGAGTAATTTAATCCGATCACCTGCCTCTTGAAGGCTTAGCTCCTGGAGTGGCCTGCTTGGTGTTTTGTCTTCTCTTTCTAAAGGCCATTTTTATCATCAGCTGTATAAACCACTACAGTGACTCCTTAATATTTATAGAAGTAATATTAACATTTATATTTATAGAATTATAAGTTTGTGGGCATAGCATCCAATATCTTGCACAATCCAGGGCCAATCCATATAATATTCTAACCCCTCACATGGTTTCTTCTTTGTCCCTCTAACAAGCTACCACAATTTGGTACATGCGGTTTCCACACAGTTTTGCCAAGAAGTCCGACCCAGGAATCATATGTCTGAGAACTCTCCTCCTAGCCATTAGCAGTCAACTCTTCCCCTCTTGTTTGACTTCCACATGCTCTCAATATCACAGAAAGTCATGACTAAGAGCACCTTGACCTTCTTCTGGGGTGTCCAGTGGCATTTTTAGTTTTTGTTTTAAAAAATTGGTGTACCTCCCATGTCCATTTTTACATAAAATCATACATGAGAGCCTATTAACTCTTTTTTAAATTTAAAAAAATATATATTTATTTATCTGACTGTACCAGGTCTTAGCTGTGGCACGCGGGATCTTCAGCTGTGGCAGGCAAAATCAGCTGTGGCATGTGGGATCTAGTTCCCTAACCAGGAACTGCCCCCAGGCCCCTTACACTGGGATCTTGGCTCCTTAGCCACTGGACCACCACTGGGCCACTGCCAGTCTAAACACACATAGGACAGGAGTCCCTCTGGTCAAAGGCAGGGGACAGGGCTTGAGGCAACCCTCAGGCTCACAGAAACTATCTGGAAAATACCTGAACCAGTCCGGTCTCTCCATTTTATAAAGGAGGCAAGAAGTAAGGTTCACATATATTAAGAACTTTCCAAAGCCACATATCTAATTCAAGCAGAGACAGAGCTTTCTAGCCAGGTGTTCTAGCTCAGATTTGAGTACCTCCACAATATTGAAATCCAGGGTCAGATGCTAACATTGTATCTTACTGTGGATGGATGATTCCACATACTAAACTATGAGTTGAAAAGGCAGGCAACCTCTGATTATGTCATCCCTTCCTTGCAAGCCTTCATTATGCAACAAATATGTATTAGGTGCTTTCTGTGTGTTAAGAATTGTTCAACAAACTAGGGATTTGGAGGTGGATAACTCAGCATGATCCTTGACTTCATAGAACATGAGATCATGAGAGAAAACACAGGAAGTTAGAGAGCAAGGAATGGGCAGACTATACTGGGTTTCAAGAATATAGTAAGAATTTTGGATTTTTATCTTAAATGCAGTAATAAGCTATTGAAAAGTTTTAAGCAAGGGGGTAACACTTATTCACTCAATCAATAAATTTAATCTTCATCTACTACATGCCAAACCCTGCTGTGGAATAGGAGGTACAGTCATAAACACACAATTCTTTGGCCTCATGGAAATACCCCAAGGAAGAGACAGTCACCCAGTCAGTAAATAAGCAAAGCACAGCAATATCTGGATGGTAGTGGCTGCCATGGAGACGAGACAGGAAAAGGACAGGGTGTGCCAGTGTGGGCTGCCATCTTCATTTGGGAAGTATAATGGTGACTTTTATGTGTCAACTTAACTGGGACATGCACTGCCCAGACACTGGGTCACACAGTATTCTCAGTATGTCTGTTTCTGGATGAGATTAGCATTTGACTCTGTAGACTGAATTAGGCAGATTGCCCTTCCTAATATAAATGGACATTATTCGATAGGTTGAAGATATGAATAGAAAATTCAAGACTGAGTAAGAGGGAACTTCACCTGCCTGAAGTCCAGCTTTGCTTTAACTGGAACACAGATCTGCTCCTGCTTTTGAGTTGGAACATAGACCACCTCTTGGCTCTCAGGTCGTCTGATGTAGACTGGAGCAATATACCCAGCTCCCGTGGTCTCCAGCTTGCCTAATGCAGGTCCTGGGACTTTTTGCCTCCATAATCATATGAGCCAATTCCTTATAATTATTTCTCTCCCCCTGTCTCTTATGGTACACACACACAGGATATATAGGATATATATATATATACACATACATATATACACATATACATATATACACACACACACATATATATATACCTTAAGGGTTCTGTTTTTCTGGATAATCCTGACAAATACAAGCAAAATAGGAAGACATCACTGGGACATGCTATCTAAGCAAAGACTTGAAAGAAATGAGGAAACAAGACATGAGTGTCTGTGGTGGAATCTCAGAATGAGCTGCCAGTGAGGTAAGGAAAAATACTGGAAATTGTGACGGCCCAGAAGCCTACTGAAGAGAGTGTTTCAGGGAGTAAGGAGTGATCAGTTATGCCACATGCTGGCTCAGTGAAAATGAGGGCTAAGAATTGACTGTTGAATTTTGCAGTGTGGAGGTCGTTGTCAAACTTTGATAAAAATAGTCTCAGTAAGGTAATGGTGGGTATTGGCCTGAATGGAAGGCATTCAGAGAGAATGGGAGAATTGGAGGAAATGAGCATAAATGAGTATAAATCTATTGAGAGGAAGTTTTCTATAAATGAGAACAAAGAAATGGGTAATAGAAAGAGGGAGATTGGGGTAGATACTCTCAAAAAAATGACCCAATAGGGAGGGTAAAGTGTGATGCTAGAGAGAGCAGGGAGAAAATCTGGAGTGTTTCATTTAGTAACTGAAAGGAGATGTCATCTCACCCATAGGCGGAGGGTTGCCTTTAGATAGGATGTAACGAGTCCATCTCCAAAAATAGGAGGTAAAAGAAGTTGAAGTGAAACAGGTACTGGTGTGTGGATAGATGTACTGGTGGGAGCCTGTGGATATAATCAAAGTCAGGTTTAAAAAGTTAATTCTGGGAACTTCCCTGGTGGTCCAATGCTTAAGACAGGTTCTATCCCTAGTCAGGGAACTAAGATTCCACATGCCAGCACAACTAAAACTTTTAAAAAGTTAATTCTGACTGCTCTAGGGCAATTGGATAAGTACGAAGGCAGATAGCCCAGAAAGAAAGCTGGTATGATGGTACACACAAAAGATTTTGGTGGTATGGACTAAGGTGGTGGCAGCGCCAATGAATTTTATATTATAATTAAACAAGCATACATGTTATCTCATTTCTATGTATCATCATAATTCTCCTACAAAAGTATTTGTTTATATGTTTATTTTGCAAATAAACTCAAACTTCTAAATTATATCCAAGAATGAATAAAGACAGAAAATTTTAAATTCCTATCACAAATGCAGCTAGAAAATAACTTTCCCATTCATTTTGATGTTCTATTGGATGTTTATCAATCTTTAATCTTATTTCAACACAGTCTGTAATCAGAAAAAACATGCAACTAATAGATGACAATATTTTTGACTAATCTTGTTTCCCCATATTTTCACTAATTCCCACAATAATAGATGTGTGACAGAAAAAGTTATTTTTTTAAGAGATGAAACTATATGCTATTAAAATTAAGAGCTAACTGATGGGAAGGAGGTGTGGATTTGTTCATAAACTTTAAAGAATTATTAGTCAAGGCAAAAAAATTCCATAGAATTGAGACTGAAATAATACACCTCACATTTTTATCTTTTACATATTCTTGATCATTTTATCCCCACCACAATACGCATTTATCCTTTCTGTCTCTTTTAAAGCATCAACAAGAAATGTATTTGTAACCATTTTTGCTTTTTATTTAGTCACCTGATGTGAGACCATCTAACATGCACAACCCCACACTTCCCAGTGAGATTTGAAACATGCCTAGACTCTCCAGTAGAAAATAGATAATTCCCAGTCAGGGAAAATGTTATGCTGTAAATAGCTGCCTCTTGCATTAATCCACAGCCTTTACTATTTGCTCCATTTTCTTTCATAAGATTAACATTTAAAAGCCTCTTTGTCATAGACTGAAATTGAATTGTGAAATGTTCTCCTGAATAAATAATTTCTTCCTGAATGTTAATTACGTAGGCAACTATCCTGAAGTGTAATTTTACATAAATACAGTGTTAGATGTGAACAATTGCACAAATGCCTCCTTGAAGGAGAAAAAAAAAGTTTCTGAGGTTGAAATGGAAGTATCTGACTTGCTGGATAAATATGGGACATTTGATGTATTGAATATTAATCTGTATGTTTACAGAACTCATTTCACAGCTTTAGGGCAACTATATCAGTTAAATATTAAGACAAAATATGCATCTTTATTTTCCTTATATATTCATAGCAATGACAAAAATAAGTAGACTGATACTTAAAGATCTAAGCCAAAAGTTATAAATGAGATAGACTCAAATTACAAGTAATCTGAAAATAAAATTTATCCAATTTTTCCTCCAGGTAAATTTTATGAGTTTCCCAGGTGGCTCAGTGTAAACAATCCCTGCCAATGCAAGAGACATGGGTTCAATCCCTGGGCTGAGAAGATCCCCTGCAGAAGGAAATGTCAACTCTCGCAGTTTTGCCTGGGAAATCCCAGGGACAGAGGAGCCGGTCAGACCCAAAAGAGTCAGACATGACTTAGAAACTAAATGAAACAAGAGAAGGAAATGGCAGCCCACTCCAGTATTCTTGCCTGGAAAATCCCATGGACCTCGGAGCCTGGTAGGNAAATCCCAGGGACAGAGGAGCCGGTCAGACCCAAAAGAGTCAGACATGACTTAGAAACTAAATGAAACAAGAGAAGGAAATGGCAGCCCACTCCAGTATTCTTGCCTGGAAAATCCCATGGACCTCGGAGCCTGGTAGGTTACCGTCCATGGGGTCACAAAGAGTCGGACACGACTGAGCAACTTCATTTTCACTTTATATGCAATTATCAGCTTCTTATTTCATAATAATATGATGATATGCTGATGCTGGTGATGAACTGGTTTTCAGAAAGCAACCTTGTTAACTATTATAGCCACTAGACTCTTAGTCAAGGAGTTTTCCTCCACTAAGGGTCACAACCATATTTGACCCAGACTCATTTGCTCACTAAAGGTAGTGACTAGTAAAGCAGGTACTATTTACTGAGCACTGTCTATGTGCAGGCACTGTACTGGAGGCTGTGCCTTTGCCGTACCTTTAACCTCACTGTGATTCTATGACAACCACATGAGGAAACCAAGTTGGGAATTTTTTTAACTTGCCAAATTCATACAGCAACACAAAAGGTAGAATCAAAATCCAAATCCAGGTCTTTCTTACCTCCAGAGCCCACATTATTAAGTAGATGATAGAAGAGTTTTGTAACATAGAAAGAAGCGCCTTAGAATTAGCCCAAAGTTGAAAATCTACCAGTATTTTAAATCACTACCTTAACTTCCCTATCTTTTTTCTTCTTTAACAAATATTTATCCTCAGTTGACATTGGGCCTGGATTAAGTGTAGCAAGTTGCCAAATAATCTGCCTGAATTAGAAGAAGGAATCAATCAATCAGAATATTTGCTGTTAATTTTTTTTAATGAGATTTTAAGTTTTAGTTTATAAATCCTTCTTAGTGTGATCTGCAGACCAAAAACATCCCAGTCGACTGGGACATTGTTAGAAATGCAGAAATCCCCTCCCTACCCTCCCAACCAAAGTACCTAGTTTGAGCAGCACTGCTATCCAAGTTCACACAGACCCAACCCTAATCTCCTTTAATTTTTTTATAATGCAATGAAGTTTCAGAAGTGTCATTTGCAAGTTGACACTATAAACTTCTAGTACTTGATGATGATGAGAAAAGTAGGTCAGCAGATGNTTATACACATCTCTAGTTTGAGCAGCACTGCTATCCAAGTTCACACAGACCCAACCCTAATCTCCTTTAATTTTTTTATAATGCAATGAAGTTTCAGAAGTGTCATTTGCAAGTTGACACTATAAACTTCTAGTACTTGATGATGATGAGAAAAGTAGGTCAGCAGATGCACCGGGTAAGTTTTTGGGAAGTGTTTTCATTGGGTTTTGAAATTCCCCCAAATTTTCCTATAAAACTAACCCAGAAAAGCTTCTATTTAGAGATTTGTCAGCAGACGGCTTTTACTACTGAATTTCAGTGGGAGGATTCTGTTTTCAGAAAGTATTTCAGTCACTGATTTTAAAAAATAATGAATAGCTGACTTTCGTGCCATTGCCTTCTCCATCATATTATATTAAAGTTTGTTTACATTTCTATTCTGTAGCACACACTCATGAATCACAAAATACCACATTAATATCTCCAATATTTTTATGACATGTTTAAGAGAACAAACTGCTATTCTGAATTTATAAACTATTCAATGACTTGTCCACATGATTGCATAATAAGTAAACATCACTATTATTGCTATTTTACCTTAACATTTTTTACTTAAACTCCCAAAGAATTCACACCAATACTCTTTTTCACAGTTCCCAAATTTGTTTGGTATTAAGACAGCAATGGAACGCTTGCAGAGTACATTATAATCAGCTGTTACCAAAACTTTCTCAAAACCCTACGTGTTGAAAAGGCACAGGTTAAATTGTCTTTACCTGTGCATGGAGTCAGTAGTCCACATAGTTTTAGGATTGGGGGAGAGATTTTCTCCCTTTATCAGATAGAATTCAGGTGCAGAAAATACAATCCATTCTAGTTAACTGAAGCAGTATGGACATTTTTACAGGATATTAAATGACTTAGTCTTTAGCAGGGCTGCTAAAGCAGCCTGGGAATCTAGGCTGGGATTCACAGAATGATTCCCAAAGTCATGTCACAGAACCTGGACACTAAGGAAGCTTTTGGTCCTGACAAACTCAAAGAACTGTATAATGAAGAAGGTGTCTTTTGAATCAATAAGCCATTGCAATAGCTACTAGAACCAGAATCATATCACTTTTGCCATAATTCACACTAACCAGTCTTCAACAGAGTCCATTAATGTCCCATAAAACCATTGTTCAATGGATCAAGAAAACATGAGATAAATTAAAATTGAATATTATTCAGCCTTTTTAAAAAAAAAAAAAAGGAAATCCTGTCACTTGCTACAACCTGAATAAACCTGGAAGGCATATGCTAAGTGAAATAAACCAGACAGAAAGATAAATATTGCAGAGTAACAGTTATACACAGATTCTCAAAATGAAGTCAAAGTTAACAGACAAGAAGTGTAAAAGTAGAGTGTAAAAATAGGTTGCCAGGATTTGTGGGGTGAGGGAAATAGGGAGAGGTTGGTAGAAGAGTACAAACCTGAGTAAGGTCTGAGAATATGATATATGACACAGTGACTATAGTTGATAACACTGTGTTCTATAATTGAAATTTGCTAAGAGTGTAGAATTCAAGTGTTCTCACCAAAAATATATGCAGTATATATATATATATATAAAATACCTTATATGCTGCTAAGTCGCATCAGTTGTGTCTGACTCTGTGCGACCCCATAGATGGCAGCCCACCAGGCTCCCCCATCCCTGGGATTCTCCAGGCAAGAATACTGGAGTTGTTTGCCATTTCCTTCTCCAATAATACCTTATACATACCTTTATATATGTAATATATATATAAAGGTAAATATAGGAGGTGATAGATGCGCTAATTAACTCGGTGGGGGGGGGAATCCTTTCACAATGTGAAGTGTATCAAATCATCATGTTACACATTTTAAATATTTTACAATTTTATTTGTCAATTATACCTCAGTAAAGCTGAAAAATAAGCCATCTGTTTCGTAATGGATTACATGTTAAGATCAGCATATTCCATGAAAGTCCACCCACTGTCTTAATTTTTTATGTAAAATTAGTCTGACTCAATGTTCCATGGAATACTATAACAGGCACTCAGAAAGATGATTACAGTGCTTGCAGAAAGATGGCAACAGGGAAGGCAAAAAAAAAAAAAGAAAGAAAAATCCAGAATAAGTAACTATTCCAGGGAGAGCAAGTTCCCTCCCCTTCTAAAACAGAAAGAAGGTGAAAGTCGCATCCAACTCTTAAGAGTCCATGGAATTCTCCAGGCCAGAATACTAGAGTGGGTAGCCTTTCGCTTCTCCAGGGGATCTTCCCAACCCAGGGATTGAACCCAGGTCTCCCACATTGCAGGCAGATTGATTACTAACTAAGCCACAAGAGAAGCCCAAGAATACTGGAGTAGGTAGCCTATCCCTTCTCTAGAGGATCTTCCCGTCCCAGGAATTGAACCGGGGTCTCCTGCATTGCAGGTGGATTATTTCACAAGTGAGCTATCAGGGCAGCCCCCAAACAGAAAGGGTCTGGTCTAACTAGGTGGCTACCAGGTTTCTTTTAAATATGGTATAGACTGAACACAGTACTGTGGACATTAGTCAGATCAGACAGTGAAGGGAATTCTGTCTTGGAGTCCATACATTACTTCCATCCTTGCCATCATACTCCCTTGTTCATTAGCTCACTGTTCAAGCACTGGGGTGGCTGGTAACTTGATGAAATCTATGAGAAACATTATCTTGTCCATACGGTTATCAAAAAAATTTTTTACAGAGGAGGCACTAATGTGAATATTCACATGAGATATAAACAATATTATATTCTGAGCCCATTCTTAGAGGTCTATCCACGTGTGTTTCATCAAACCTACTTATCACCAATGCTCCAATCAGGATCTTTCTAAATCCCTGAATATCCAGCCACACCATTAGCCTCTCTGTGAATTGGTATAGATCCATGATTCTGACCATCTCTCCTTCCACACAAAGTGGAAAATCAATTATACCACTCAAATTTCTGCCCACTAAAAGGACTTTTTCTTCCTTGTCCTACAGGTTCACATCCTCTGTGAGGTCACACTGCTGCAGCAGGTCATGTGTGCAATGCAAACCAGAAGCGAGCTATTCCTTCCTCAGTTACCTAGTTACAGAACTCTACATGAAGAATGGAGGGTGGATAGACAGGTGACCCTGCAGGAGGAGTTACTGTGTTAGGAACGTGAGCCACCAGCTCTTAACACATATTCATGTCGACAGAACATGAGCAGCTCTGATCTCCTATATGCCATTTCCACCTGATGATGGGAGATGACATTAGTGCCTGGTGGGGCAGAAAACACCTGTGTCATCCCTGAAGACCAGGTTCACGAAATCAGATTTTCTATGTCTGCATGCGAGTGTGCTAGGATGTGTTCGACTCTTTGTGACCCCAGGGACTATATAGCCCGCCAGGCTCCTCTGTCCATGAGATTCTTCAGACAAGAACACTGGGGTGGGTTGCCATTTCCTACTCCAAGTTTCTAGATCTAACAGGGCTCGTTAGCATGCCAAGGGCAGTTTCTTAATAACAGAGTATCTATTTGCTTCCAAACACTACAAGCTTACTTTGTACATGATGCTCCTTTAAATGTTTGCTATAAACTACACAGGGCATTCCAAATTGCCACAGGCGTTTCAAGCACCACTGGAGCTGCTGGCTCATAAGGACTAAACGACAGAGCTTTGCAGTGAAGCTGGGTCTTACTCTTGGCCTCATTCATACCTAGTAACTTTACAGGTTACCTCAGTAAATAGATTCCAAATGCAGGCTATATTGTCTCTAAAATTCAAAGTGACCCACAACGCAATGTGCCTCCGTCTTAGAAGTACTTTGGAGGGGACACCCTCATCACATCTCAGATCACTAGTCCCCAGGAACCTTCCCCAAACTGGTTGGCCTTGACTTCTCTTTGCATCTTCCTCCTACTTTCAAATCTTATATTTCTTACATGGGCATTAGAGTACCTGCAACTGCCTATTAACCTGGTCCTGCCATCATGAAGTCATCAATGAAATAGGCCAGAGCATTTTCCTTTGAGGTGGTGAAACAAGAAGGAACCTGCACAATAAAAGTAGAGACAGTGAAGATATAATAATCCCTATTTTGCTGCTGCTGCTGCTAAGTCGACTCTGTGACCCCATAGACGGCAGCCCACCAGGCTCCCCCATCCCTGAGATTCTCTATTTTAGATAGGAGAAAAAATGAGTAGCTATTTTAAGTTCCTTGAGTGGCAGGTCTGTGTGTCTCCAAAGCTTTTCTCTTGACCTTCATAGGATGAGCTTGTAGCACCGAAGAAGGAAGGTGAGTCTGGGCTAGATGGATAGATGGAAAAGATGCCATGGTCCCAGGCAGTGCCCAACAGTCTGCTTACACCTGGCCCGTCTTCTCAATTTAAGTAGCTGGCAATGCTCTTATAAGCACTTTACATTTATAATTACGACCCCAGCCCTACTAGGTGCAGAGTCGGGGGAGTAGAAAAGTGAAAGTGAAGTCGTTCAGTCATGTCTGACTCTTTGCGACCCATGGATTGTAGCCTGCCAGGGTCCTCTGTCCATGGAATTTCCCAGGCAAAAATACTGGAGTGGGTTGCCATTTCCTTCTCCAGGGTATCTTCCTAACCCAGGGATCAAACTCGGGTCTCCCGCATTGCAGGCAGACGCTTTACCATTTGAGCCACCAGGGAAGCCCCCTGGTATAGAGAAGAGTAGGGCATAAATATTGAAAGATGGATCCTGTTAGCTGAGACTCAGAAGCTCTATTTTCTAACTTGATGCCCATTGTTTTCTAGATCTACCATAAAGAGATCGGTGCTTGTGCTGGGGAAGAAGGGAAGGTGGGAGGTGCCCACCAAGGACAGAACGGTAACTGCTCTGGAATGTCTTGCTTAGGCTTCAGGAGAGAAGCAGGAGGGATCCTGTCCTTGACAATGGATAACGGGGTGGAGCTGTGCTTGCTTATCAAGCACAGGAGAGATCCAGGGGACCGTAGCCTAGAAGACCCCAAGCACCTGACCTTCACCCGCTAAGGACAACAGGAAATAACCTTTGGGGTTCTGCAAGTCTTCCCTTAAATAAGTCAAAGAATTGTGGATGGCCCGCAGTTTGTCCTACCTGCCTACACTGAGTTATACTGCTTCCGGGTATTCTGTGTGCCCTGGGTGGCTCTTGAACATCTAGATTTTTACAGAATAATAAAATACAAAAACAATTTTGAAAGCTGATATAAACTTGCCTTTATTTTTTTCTAAGTAAGTACATTTTAAGAATATCATCTACTATAATATACTTTATAAGAGAAACAATAACCCTCCAAAGTCCTGTAATCTTAGGATGTTTAAACTGAAGAAATTTAACTTTTCTAAAAAAAAATTCTTCACACTATTGTTATTTCTCTCATTTTGCACATGCACATTTCAACTTAGTTATGAGCTGGGGTTTGTGAACCACTTCCCCAGACTTTAGTCTAGACTAGTACCCAAACAGCTCTGTGAATGAAGAAATCCTTCATTTCTCAGATCCACGGAACCATTAACACCATTACAGTGTATAATGGAGACGAATTAGAGAAAATTGCCTATTTTCAATCATTTTCACCTACCAAAAAAAAGGAAATTTTTATATGGTTCAAACTACATATCATGATCTTTTTTGTCTACACTTGACCATTTTCTAATGTCAAATAAATGTTAGGACTATTGCAAATACATTCACAGCAATTCTGTGGAATTATATTTCTTCTGAAAAAAGCATTTAATAATTCTGCACACATGAACATGGGTTTGGGGGGAAATTTTTCTTAAGCGCTACTTGCCATATTCTGCACAGTTGGTAGAAGTCTATATTAGGGCAAATAGAGATATCAAAACACTAAATCTTTAAAATATTAAATCTTTAATTGTTGTTCAGTAGCTAAGACATGGTCAAATCTTTGTGACCCCATGAACTGCAGCATGCCAGGCTTCCCTGTCCTTCATCATCTCCCTGATATGAGTTTGTTTAAACTCATGTGTATTGAGTCAGTGATGCCATCTAACAACCTCATCCTCTGTTGTCCCCTTCTCTTGCCTCAATCTTTCCCAGCATCAGGGTCTTTTCCAATGAGTTAGCTCATAGCGTCAGGTGGCAAAAGTGAAATCTTTAATTGCTTTATCTTTATTTACATCCATTATTACAAACCAGACTTTCACCAAATTATCTAAAGATTATTGAGTATGTACTACAGTGTTTAGGACACAGCAAACCTTATAAAGCACTAAAGGTTAGTTAGTTCTTAAGAATGATATGGTTAAAATGAGAGGCAAGCCCTTAAACCAAATTAAGTAATAGAGATTTGTTATATTGAGTCAGAGGGCCCTCAAAGAACCCATAAGAAGAGGCTGGCTCCACGGGAATAGAGTTGTTAAGCAGCTCCTTCCCCTTGTTTTTCTTCTTCCCTCATTTTTCTCTCTCTCTGCTGACTCCTAATTCCTACTCTCCAGAACACTGGCTTCCACCATGATCCCAAGGCCATATTGTGAAAATACAGTTCCCCTACTCCCCAGATTCCTGTCCTGGTCTTTAAGACTGGAAGTTTTCCCTGTTGAGAGAATACCAGCGGCCCCGCAGGTGGCACAGTGGTAAAGAATCCACCTGCCAATGCAGGAGACACAGGAGAGTCAGGTTCGATCCCTGAAAGATCCCTGGAGGAGGAAAGGGCAGTCCACTCCAGTTTTTTCTGCCTGGAGAATCCCATGAACAGAGGAGCCTGGCGGGCTACAGTCCACAGGCTCACAAAGAGTCAGACATGACTGACCAGCGAAGCACACAGGAAGGAGATACGCCCTACCTTCTTACCCCCTTCTCTGATTTCTCTTCTGGGAACCACTTATCTGACTGGTAAAGCTGAGAAGAGGGTCCAGCCAACTCTCTGTGGCGGACTGTAGCCCATAGCGTCCTCTGCCCACAGGATTCTCCAGGCGAGAATACTGGAGCCGGTTGCCCTGCCCTCCCCCAGGGGATCTTCCCGACGCAGGGGTGGAACCCGAGGCTCCTGAATTCCAGGCGGATTCTTTATCACTGAGCCACGGGGGACGCCCATGCACACCCCAGGATCTTCTTAATTTTCCCTCTTTTAGGACTTGTCCTGACCATCTTAGGTGCTCTCCTCTTCCCCAGCATTCAGGGGAACACATGCATTCAGGCAGCCCCTCCCTCCAGGGCTGGGAATCTACTAGAATGGTAGCTACTCTTCTGCAACTGGAAGGAAACTTTAACCACAGGGAGTAAGAAGTAGGAAGTCAGCCCACTTTGGTCTTGGGGCGAGATGATATTTTCCAATTCAGACTTACTAATAACAAAGCTAACAATTCGGTACTTACTGAAGTTCTGAGTCTCTTTCTTAGTACAAGATCCATTCATTCCCTAACAATAAACAGCTCTGGAGCCTCCAACTGTCTGCTGTCTCTAGAGCTCTTAGTTCAAGCAAAAGAGATTGAAAGAATTTGATTGGTTCAGTTTAAGTCAACGGTCTATCCTTTTTCTGGACGTTACTCCAGTTATGGCCAAAGAAGTAAGGTGAGTTGAACCAGCTGTACCTCTTCAACATGAACCATGGAGGAAATTCAAAGAAGGGTGGTAAACTGGGTAGCCCCATCCAAGGATGCAAGTTTTCTTTGAATTTTAACAGCCCAGGACTCTAAAATAGCATTCACCCCCAAAACCATTATTATTTAATGGGCCTCGCATGCTGGCTCTCAAATTCACAAATGTAAGATCTTTCCATCCTAACTCCACGTTTCAAGGATTTTAGGTATTCTCTACTTTTGCTGCATGTGTTCCTGGAAATTATGTCATAAAGTGGACTAGTATCAGACAAACTATAAAAGCAATAGTACCAGGGGGGGTTGTGTGCCATCAAGTACACAATGGCCATACACAAGGCATCAAAGGTCAAACAGACTGACTTTCTTGCCCTTACCTTACCCCCATGTCAAAGTTAGCTGCACAGTAGCAGGCAGAGCAGCTAGAAATTTCCAAGTCTCTCCCCACAGGAACCTGCCCAATAAATACTTAAATTCCATTATCACAGAAACTAGTCTCTGGTCAGTTAAAATTATTCATCAAATCTTATAAACATACACGTTTGATTATGCTAAGACCAATATCTTACTGGGCTTCCCTGGTGGCTAAGATGGTAAAGAATCAGCCTGCAATGCAAGAGACCTGGGTTCGATCCCTGGGTCAGGAAGATCCCCCGCAGAAGGGAATAGCTACCCACTCCAGTATTCTTGCCTGGAGAATCCCATGGATAGAGGAGCATGTAACTCTATAATTCTAAACCGTGCTGTATTTAAATAATTTTATAGCCTCAAAATTTGACCAAAATTAATATGCACGATTTGACTAAAATTAATTTAAATTTGCTTGCAATCTGGTAATTGAGAAGGATGTAGTGAAATAGTTTGGCTAGCCTAAGGCTCTCAAAGAAACTGCACAGTGGAAGTCAAAACAGAGGTTTTTTTTGTCTTTGTTTTTTTCCTCTCTCTCAACAAATTTCAATAAATCTAGCAGAGAAATTCAAAATTATTCTACTGACCCTGGAGATGAACTCGAGGCACTAACCTAGGTGTTCAGTAAAGGTTTGTAATGATGCTAATTGATAGGACTTCTCTGAGTAGAAAGCATTTTAAAAGTCAGGAATGACCCCCCGTTTCTCTTGCTCGCTCCTTTCTGCTACCAAACGTAATCTACAAGGCCCAGTAATTCAGGCACTCAGAACCAGCTGCACTACCTGAAAAGACGAGTCCTTCATTTTCACTCTTTAACATCCCTCTTGACACTGGTTACCAAGAGTCAGCTGCGTGAACAGTTAGTTACCAAGTCATGAGAGTACTGGATTATCTAGGGGAGGCTAGCCACTACCACAAAGAGACCTAAATGAATAGCTTTACCAGAGAAAATATATGTCTTCTTTGGTTCTACTTCAAACCATAAACCCATGTATGATTCCAACTGTAAAATAAAAGACAAGAATTTGCAGTACAATCCTAGAAAAATATCATTGTATTTTTCAATCTCTTGGATTTAATTAAAGTTTAAAAATTTAAAAACAACAACAAACAACTAAAGAGGTTAATTTCTTGCTCTCATAACAGGGCCATAGCAGTCCCAACTGCTATAATAGTCCCAACTATTCAATGCTTAAAAAAAATAATAATAATATGCAGGTGACACAAGGTTTTTGCCTGCCCTATTTGACCTAAAAGCATGTAAACTGCTTTAAAAATTCTGTAGGTCTGTAGGTCTGGTCTCCTACAGACAATCATTGTAGGACCCAGGTTTCTCCAATTTTGTGGCTGTGCTAATACACGAGGCTTCATGTTCATCTGCATCAAGTTATCAGAAGGAGAAAGTCAATGGAGACGTCTGCATGGAATAGACTCGAAAGTGGCACATATTCCTTCAACTTCATTCCTTGGCTAACCTCAATCTCATGACTGCACTTAACTGCTAAAGGAAGTCAGGAAAAATAGTCTAACTCCATGCACAAGACAAAGAAACCAATTTTAGTGAATAGCTAGTAGTCTGCCACACCCTATCTTTTCAAAAGAGCCTTTAAAATAGGAATTATGAACTGAGAGACATAAAATGGCCAAATAAAGAACATAAGTGAGAGGGATCTAAAGGGAGCTATCCAAAACTGGAAAGCATTCCATGTCCCCAAATGCAAATTCAAGAGATTTGCTCTGAAAAAAATGGGGACAGAATATTGTCAGATTTAATTTTTCAAGAAAAGACAAAAATCTGGTGCAGTTCTAAAAATGTGAATTCTTCCAGCATTAAATTGTTGGCAACTATTCAATGCTTTAAAAAAAAAGATAATATGCAGGTGACACAAAGGTTTTTGCATGCCCTATTTGACCTAAAAGCATGTAAACTGCTTTAAAAATTCAACTGGCCTCTAGGAATTAACTTTTAAAAAAAGATACAACTTAGTACTCTGATGCATGTTTGCACAAGCTGAAGCTAACAGAAGAACAAATAAATTTTAGAATGAAACCATGTTAGGTAGTATTAATGTGCCACCATGAACTACATGGAAAGCAAGCACAACGTAACACACAAAAAACAAATGTCAGAGACCTTTATAAATCCCAGAATTAACTGGGGTTTATGAGTTAAGAAGAATCATGAGTAGCTGCAATCATATTTCTTTAATCATCTGGAAATTAGACTATGATTTGTTCAATCAGTTAGCAAATGCTTACTATAAGTACCAGATATTGTTAGCTGCTGAAAAGAAAATAGGAATGATTCAGATTAAATTCTTCCATGACAAATTTATATTTTCTTTGGAAGGAATGATGCTAAAGCTGAAACTCCAGTACTTTGGCCACCTCATGAGAAGAGTTGACTCACTGGAAAAGACTCTGATGCTGGGAGGGATTGGGGGCAGGAGGAGAAGGGGATGGCCTAGAATGAGATGGCTGGATGGCATCACTGAATCGATGGACATGAGTCTGAGTGAACTCCGGGAGATGGTGATGAACAGGGAGGCCTGGCGTGCTGCGATTCATGGGGTCGCGGAGAGTCGGACACGACTGAGCGACTGAACTGAACTGAACTGACTGAATAAAGAAATAAAATAAGTGCATATGCTTGTGCGCAGTCGCTCAGTCGTGTCCAACTCTTTGCGACCCCATGGACTGTAGCCCACAAGGCTCCTTTGTCCATGGAATTTTCCAGGCAAGAATACTGGAGTGGGGTGCCATTTCCTATTCCAGGGGATCTTCCCAACCCCAGGGTGGAGTCTCCTGCATTTGCAGATGGATTACTTACCACTGCACTACATGGGAAGCTCCAGTATACATGCATAAAGAGCCATAATATGAGGTCAAAAGCAAAAGAACCAAAAGTGAATTATGACTGTAAATTTCAGACAAGGAAGAGATAATATCTGGCTAGGGATGATTAGAAATGTCTTCATGGAGACAGTAGCACACAAAAGCATGTGAAAGTAAGATTTGGATATGTAGAAATGGGGAGGT
Organism: Neotragus pygmaeus; assembly: GCA_006410875.1. NCBI lineage: Eukaryota > Metazoa > Chordata > Mammalia > Artiodactyla > Bovidae > Neotragus > Neotragus pygmaeus. Next base: position 930,370 of record SJYV01031985.1, on the reverse strand, counting down.
AGAGATTCTATAAAAATCAGAGAGTATTAGCAAAGACACGAAACTGGAAAAAGAAGGTGGTGTGGGAGCATGGTGGGTTGGATGGAAAATAAGGAGCCTGGTGGGCTATGGTCCATGGAGTCACAAACAGCCAGACATGATCAAGTGACTGACACATACACACAAAGGCAAATAATCTCTATAATATTTTAATTCTCTATTCCTTAATAATTATTAACATCCATGAATCTCATCAATGGAGATAATTCCCTCTCAAGAAGACAAATCTTCTGTAACAAAACTGATGCCCTCGATTTATAGAAACTATGTTAAATTTTATTGATCCAAATCTTAATGACTTCCAAACCATGTCATTTACAATTGCTACTTCTTTTCAAGTCTTCTTAAATCCAGGATTTGCCTGATTTATCCTATACCACCTCCGAGTATTGTTATGAATTTCCTGTACCAGAAATCTGCAATAAGTCAGAACCTGGGCTTTCTGGTTACAAGCTGCTATTATTGCATCAGTCACCTCCTGTTCAGAATTCCAATAGGTGACATTTGCATGGTTCCATCTGTCTAATTTATCTCTTCTCAAGACCATATTGTTTCAGTGACATTTGGGAGCCTTCCAAATTGTGACTTAATACATATCTTCAGTTAGTAAAAATTATATCTGTGGTCAATTTCTTATAATAAGTAGTCTCAAAAGTATTTCTTTTGTTTATTTGAGAAAAATACTTTTCTATTATTTCTTGCCTTGCATTTATCATTTATATTTGTTTTTGCAGTTCAGATGAATATGTTCTAAAGCCAATTTAATAGTACTGGCCAAACACAATTAGAAATACCCTGTGTATGACAAGTATGCAAAAGTAGTGACTTTGTAAACTGATGTTGAAGTGTGATTATTTTCCCGGTGTGTTAGTCGCTAAGTCATGTCCAACTCTTATGACCCCAAGGTCTGTAGCCTTCCAGGCTTCTCTGTCATGGGATTCTCCAGGCAAGAATACTGGAGTGGGTTGCCATTTCCTTCTCCAGGGGGATCTTCCCGACCCAGGAATCAAACCTGGGTCTCCTGCACTGCAGGCGGATTCTTTACTAACTAAGCTATGAAGGAAGCTCCAGATTTCTCATTAGCCATTCTGAAACCATTCCACTCAGCAAGATAACTACCTCTATTTTGATATTCCTCAGTTTCCATCTCTTACCAAATCTTGTGTCAAACCCACAGGCTAAATTAATTTCATTCCCCTTAGTTTCTGAGATGTTTCTATTTAGAACAGTTATAAAAGTAAACTCTTTTGTGTTATTAGTTTCATTTGCATGGCCTATTGAATGTTTTTAAAATCAGTTTTTATAGTTCTAAATCAGTATATTAATTATCATTATTATTATCATTAATTATCATTATTAAATATCAATGTATAATGCTGTCATTATATCACTTTAAATTTGGGGTTTCATATTGTCAATGCTGTTGCTATTACTATTATTATAAATATTATTTATTACAGCAGTATATTGTCTGATGATTCAGTACCTGAGCCTGAATTTCCTGATATATAGTACAATAGTCTACTGACAGCACCATTCTGATAAACTAAGTCAAAATAAATGTGTGCTCAGTCATGTCCAACTCTTTGTGACCCTATGGACTGTAGCCCACCAGCCTCCTCTGTCCATGGAATTCTCCAGACAAGAATACTGGACTGGGTCACCATTTCCTTCCCCAGGTGATCTTCCCAGCCCAGAGATGGAAGCCACATCTTCTACACCGGCAGGAGGATTCTTTACCTACTGAGCCACTGGGGAAGTCTCAAGTCAAAATAAAATATTTCTATGTATTTTTCAACTTAGAAGCATACACTAATAAAATAAAAAACTTCTGGATCAAGTCAGTGAAGCAAATTTACTAAAGCAAGGGCATAAACATTTCTATTAATGGTGCTTGACATCATATAAATTTTCTGAAATGGATGTTAACCATCTTCAGAGAACTATTTAACACTTTATTTCTATATTTTGCAATTATAGCCCCCAGACTTATTCCATAAGGCATCTCTGTTTTTCCCTTTACAAAAGAAGGCAATGGGATCTTTTCCCCTGTCAATGACTACAGTATATCTCTTGAAGCTCACATATTTAAATTCAATATGGAATAAGGTTAGAACACAGTTTTAAATATTTCCTTTTGATTGTTTATTTTCCTTTCATAGATCTAAATGTAATGATTGCTGGTTGATGACAGTTAATAATTTTACACATTTGGGGAACAGTTCAATAACTGAAGTTTCAGACAACTATGTAGTATAAAATATTTGCTTCTCAAAAGAGAAAAAAATCTTACTCATTGTCTAAGCCCACACTTCTTCATGGCATCTTATAAACCTAGTTTTGTAGAAAACATCTTCGCATTTGGTCTTTATTACACATGTAGAATTTATCATGTATCTTTAACCTATGATAATATTTGTAGAATTTCATAATTTTATCCCTATTGGTCAGTTTTGCTAGACTGTAGTTTGGAGCATTTTCATTGTAGTTATTTACTTTCTCTCCTAAATGCCTGTGTTTATTCCTAGATAAATGCTGCTGAATGGCCTGAATTAATTAGGCCTCTTGGTAGCAGGTTTCCAGGTACAATGTATATTTGCCAAGCTGTATTTATAAAATCAAGTCTCAAAAGTGCCTCATCTCATATTTTTTAAGCTAACATACAATATTGTAGAATTGTTGGAAGTGGAAACCTTCCGTGTTTAGTACTTTTGATAGCACTATAAATATAAGCAATCCAATTTAGCAGTGATAAATGCTGCCTTCCGAATTCCAATCATATCTGTCCTTAGTTATAGCAATTTCCAATAAAAAAAAAAAACTAGGGTGATGCTCAGACACATATCATTTTTAAGACCTAGAAATAAAGACCTGGACTAAGGCCTGTCACTTGAATTGTGGGAATATCCATTCCAAGAATATCTTTTATTGTTATCACCTCTCACTTGTCGCCATGATGTATTAGACTGTCCAAGCTTCCTTACCACCGGAAAAAAAAAAAAAAGCTTTTATTTTACATTATTTATCTTGTTCTTCTTGCATGCATTCTGCCTCTCTGTAAGGTATTATTCAACTCATTCTTTTAAATAAATCCACAAGAACCTTGGTGTCAAAATACCAAAATGACCATTTGGGTTTTGTTACTATCACTTCCTTTGAATGAGAAGTAACTCTTTTGAACATAAAGTTTCCAAAGTTCTTTTATATTCCATTAAATAAATGGAATAGGACACGAAATTTCCAAACAAGCTAATGACCACTTTTCATTTAACGACTCAATCTCAATTGCTGTATTTTTTCCATTTTAAAATGACATTAGCTGTGCATGCATCATAAATTTAATAACAGCTCTTTAGGAAAAAAACATACCACTACATTAATGTACACAATTGATTTTAACTAACAAAGGACAGCTTATGTATACTCATAGAAATGCATATCACTGACTTTTTGAGTATATTGGTGTGGTAGACGCAGAGATGAACCATCCAGAAGGACTATAGGAAGGGTATCAGTAGACAGCCTCCAACTATCAGCTCCTTTAGGGTCTGCCTCAACTGCAGAGAGTCACTCAGGCTGACCAAGACCAGCCTTCTCAGACCAGCCATATTTCAGACGGTACAGAGAGTAGGCCATTTGAGGTAGACCCACAACACCCTGATAGGTAATACTGTATTGGTTGACACCCTCAGGAACTTCCTGGGTAAAATCTGAAACTGACCCCCAGGCTCCGAGAGCAAGCAGAGACCAAAGAAAGAAGACTACTCTGTAGGTGGCAAATTTAACAAACAAGGGAACTTACATACAAGGCTCGTCTTGAGTCGCCATGAGTAGACCTCTGCACCTGTCCTCCAGAATCTTAGAAGCTGGTGTGTGTGTCTGCTTAGTCACTCAGCCCTGTCCGACTCTTTGCAGCTTCATGGACTGTAGCCCCCCAGGCTCCTCTGTACATGGGGATTCTCCAGGCAAGACTATTGGAGTGGGCTGCCATGCCCTCCTCCAGGGATCTTCCCTATCCAGGGATCAAACCCAGGCCTCCCACACTGCAGGCAGATTCTTTACCAGGAATACCTACTNACCAGCCTTCTCAGACCAGCCATATTTCAGACGGTACAGAGAGTAGGCCATTTGAGGCAGACCCACAACACCCTGATAGGTAATACTGTATTGGTTGACACCCTCAGGAACTTCCTGGGTGAAATCTGAAACTGACCCCCAGGCTCCGAGAGCAAGCAGAGACCAAAGAAAGAAGACTACTCTGTAGGTGGCAAATTTAACAAACAAGGGAACTTACATACAAGGCTCGTCTTGAGTCGCCATGAGTAGACCTCTGCACCTGTCCTCCAGAATCTTAGAAGCTGGTGTGTGTGTCTGCTTAGTCACTCAGCCCTGTCCGACTCTTTGCAGCTTCATGGACTGTAGCCCCCCAGGCTCCTCTGTACATGGGGATTCTCCAGGCAAGACTATTGGAGTGGGCTGCCATGCCCTCCTCCAGGGATCTTCCCTATCCAGGGATCAAACCCAGGCCTCCCACACTGCAGGCAGATTCTTTACCAGGAATACCTACTGGAGTGGATAGCCTATCCCTTCTCTGGGGGCTCTTTCTGACCCAGGAATCCAACTGAGATCTCCTGCATTGCAGGCAGATTCTTTATCAGCTGAACTACCAGGCAGCGACCTTAATTGGGTTCAATCATATATACTGTCTATTCTAGATGGTCTCAACCACACATTGCTGTCTCAAGGCTATGTCCTTGAAAATAGCTTTTACCTGGAAATGATGGGCAGAACATACATTCCAAGGACAGGGGAGGGAGTGAGAAGCCTTGGGTTATCTGGGTCCAGTTTGTATAGTTCAACTAGCAATTACATTCTCTCCAGGAACTCCTCCAATACTCCACCCCTCAGGACCAGCTCTACAGCTGAATAAGCCTCCCCTTTCACAGTGTGTCCTGAGCAGTCAGCAAGGGGTTCCACCAGCATGGATGTGGCTCATCTGGGGGCTATTTGGCTGCCCTGGAGGCATATGCACATAGACACGTGCAAGAGAAAATACAGACTAAAATAATGATTTTTAACATAAGTTATGATTCTTTCCACCAAAAGCCCCAGGATCTGAACCACTGATTTATTAAGTCCCTTAGATAGAAGACCAGGTCATTCAGGGCATTCATTTGTGCTCGCATGTGCTTTAATAACGATGGTAAATTAGCAGACTCACCAGGCATGACCATACACTGTTCTGTTTGGGTAATGACGAGGTGCTTCTGTACAAGGCCCTTCCTATTTGGTAGGATGGCTTTTCTCAGCAGACCTCCCAGTGTTCAGGGAGGGCAGGCTTTCCCGGATGCCATTTGAGGCTTGCTGGGAGAGTACGGTCAGGGCTTCCACGTGTGCTATAGTGTCCTCCAGGCCAGGTAAGGGGGCAAAGGCAGCGGCCAAGTGGCCATACCAGTGGGAATCAGAGTGTGCCCATCGGGCCCTGAGAAAAGAGAGGTTGGCGATGTTTGTTACTGTGGGGAAGATTCTCCCTGGTGCCCAGGAAAACCCAAGGTCCAGCGCCCAATCAGCCAGGCAGGAGACCTGTGTGCAAAACCACTGGGACCCATTCGAGGCTGCCTGGCAAGAACACAGTGCAACCATCAGTGTGGAGTCAGCCACCATCCTTTAATGTCTAGAGTGTAACAGAAAGCCTAGTTCCAGTGATACCCATCCCACAGGGCACTGAGCTGAACTCCCGATGCTACACAGCAGCTTCTCATTGGCTATCTATTTTACACATGGTAAAACAGATTTATATATATATAGATAGATAGATAGATATGTGTGTGTGTGTGTGTGTGTGTGTGTGTGAAAAGTGAAAGTCTCTCAATCATGTTCAACTCTTTGTAACCCCATGGACTCTATACTGTCCATGGAATTCTCCAGGCCAGAATACTGGAGTGGGTTGCCTTTCCCTTCTCCAGGGGATCTTCCCNGGGTCCTCCGCCCCCCCCCTCCCGGGGCATCCCCACGCCCCTTCTTACCTCAGCGTCCCCTTTATTCATGGGGCTGTTCACAGGCAGGGCAATGACTGGGAAGAAAAAGAGAGCGGGGGTCACTCTTCTGCTCTGAAGAGAGAAGCCAGTCCTTCCAGACTGGGTTCATCAGGGGCCTGTTCACCCCAAGGCTCCTCCCTAAGACCACCGCTACTCAAATGAGATGCCGAGCTGATTTTATTTCCCTTCCCAGCTGCCACCCTCGTGGGGGTGGCTCCCACAGGCTGCACTGAGAGCCTTGACCCTTCCCTTGGTGAAAGCTGTGCTCTGGCGGGGCTGTGGGGGCAGAAGCCAAGAGCTATGAAAACAGGCCAGTGGCTGGGTGGGACTGAGGTGGGGGGAGGATGAGGGAGAGGCAGAGAGACCCCAGAGGTGATGGAAAGGAGGGTGAGGTGAGCGGAAGAGATGGAGGAGGGTTGGGAGAGATAGACGTCAAGGGCAGACAGACGGTGGGGAGCAGGAGGACGAAGGGAGAGAGAGGGGAGCCAACAGCGGTCCTCCCATCTCCCCAGATGACCTTGGCCAGCCACAGCGCAGAGCCGGCGCTGGCCCCGAAGCAGCCCAGACGTGGGGCGGGGGCGACAGGGAGCCCTGTCCCGCGGGGTCGAGAGTCGGAGTCAAAGTGTCAGGTCTGCGGGTTCTGCGCNATCTCCCCAGATGACCTTGGCCAGCCACAGCGCAGAGCCGGCGCTGGCCCCGAAGCAGCCCAGACGTGGGGCGGGGGCGACAGGGAGCCCTGTCCCGCGGGGTCGAGGGTCGGAGTCAAAGAGTCAGGTCTGCGGGTTCTGCGCCGAGGCCACTCTGCGGGGTCAGGTGGGAGGCGGGGCGCTGTCCGTGGCGCTGAAAACTCGCCGCGCCGGAGGGAAGGCATGGAGGGGCGCGAGGCGCGGCGCGGTGTCCGGACCTCAGGGCCGTCAGGGGCGTCCAGGACCCTCTCCCCCAAGGGCCCGCGCTCGCTCACCTTGCCCCGCGCAGAGCAGAAGCGCCAGGACCGCGGCGGAGCGCATGGCGAAGCCGGGGCGCCGAGCAGCGGGCGGTCTGGGGCCGGCCACGGCGCGCGCTCGGGCGAGGGGCGGCTGGACTGCTCGCTCCGGGCGGGCTACGGCGACACCGGCGCGGGGATGGGGTTTGGTGGTGCAAGGTCTCGGTGTGCGTCTGTCTGTCGATCCGCCCTCCGCACTAGGCTCGGGCACTGCAGCAGTAGGGCATGCTCGCGCCCCGCTTATATACCCCGGACCCCGGAAATGACGTCATCGGATCCNACAATAGTAACAGTGATTGAATCTGCATGATGGGTGTAAAAAGGATGTGGGTGTTTTTTAGACAATTCTTGCAAGCCTTTACCTTTACAATTATTACATAATAACCTTATTTCAATCTCACTGAAGTACTGACTCAGCTAGTTTGACCCCAGTGCTATAATAAAATGACAGTACATACAGGAACAATGTGGGGAAGATGAGAAGCACATCCTTAAAGGCAAGGTGCTAGAGAGATGGTAGCAAGAGTGTCCTATATTCTAGGTTTTGCTCACTTCCTTATCTGTTGAGTTGGCCAAAAAAATTCATTCAGTTGTTTCTATCAGCTATTACATAAAAATTCATATTTTCCTTATATGAATCCTGTGTAGCGGGAAGTTGTACCATTTCTCTTTAATTTCAGTTAAAATATTTAATACCTGGTGAACACCAACATCTCTACACTTTATTTCAGTTTCGGGTCAATCTGGCCACAAAGTCATACCATTCCCATTTCACCTTATTTTGCCCAACTGCGGCATCAGAATAATGTTTCAAATAGCACTGGGACCCAAACATGTATTTCTAATTATGAATACTTTAAACTATTGCTTAAGTATTATAGAGACAATAAAAGAAACAGTTAAAATAACTCATTTCAGAATGAACTGTTGATAATAAACTAGTCAGGAGCCTAAATGTAAATTTAAAAATAAACACATTAAAGGCAATACAATAACCAAAGATAATACTCTGATATCACCTGAGTGTGTTGCTGAAGTTGGCAACTAATCTCATTTCACTAGGCCAGGTAGACGGTTCTGGAAAATTTGTTGTTACATATAAAAGAGATTTACAGCCAAATACGTCTTTGAAAAATGTTGTGTAAAACATTAAATAGGTCCTGGTAATAAGCTAATTTATTATATGTGCATCTTTAAGAAGCAACTAGCCTCTGCAGCATCTAGTATTTGACAACGGAATCCTCTGTTTGTGTGGGGTGGAGGGGTGTGGGAGTGTGTGGAGTACCTTGTGGGCTGCATTAGGACACCAGTGATAACTTCAGCTGTGAGTAGCCACAATATGATACTGGGTTTGGTTCTTCTCCATCTCACTCTGTCCTTTCATCTTCTGGACTCATAACCGCCTTTTCTCCTCCCACTTCCCACTCTTGTCTGTGTCCCTCTCTCATGAATATTAGTCAAGGCGTATTGGTCATACCCTTGAATCTACTGGAATATAATACTTGCATAACTATATGCTGCTGAGTCAGTGTGACGTTATTCTCTGGAGTCAGGCAGACCTGAAGTCTGGCCCCACTATCCCCCAACTGTGTGACTTTAGGTGGATTACATGACCTAAACCTCAGTTCTCCCACATTTGAAAAAATTAAAATACATACCTTATGGGGTGGCTGGAAAATTTAATGAGATGATACTTTTAAAAGGCTTGGGGCATTGTGTCTGGCTTGTAATAAGCATGTTTGATAAATGTGTACCCTCATGAATGTGACGTGTCTACAATCACGCAAAGGTCAGTACATGACCTGTACTCCAATTGAACCAGAATATTTCTATTTCTGTCCTCTTTGCTGCTAGATCAATGAGTGAAATGCCAAGTGCTAGCAATGTGGTTCTCTGTGTGTTTAACAAAGACCACCCCTCCTCTCTGTGCCTTTCTTGGAAAATACTGCTGTGCCCTGGCACTGCCCAGTGATAAAGACATGGTGTGTCTTTCCCGCCCCCTTGCTCTACCGGATGTCCAGGGCCCTCTTGTAGCTGAGAGTGTGCATGGATGTTGCACAGGGGCATGGTCACAGGCTGAGAACAGGGGCTTTGAGAAGACTAAAGATTCACACAGGAAGTCATTCCCACTCACTTGATGACTCTGAACATGGGCAGCCTAAGGTCTCACATTCTCCACAACCGGAAAATCGGTAAACAAGTTGTCAGACCCGAGCAGCATGACAAGGTGACTCAGACACAGGACAGCCTGTAGGCGAGATCTTGGAAGACATAAGCCGTGTAATGCTTAGTCACTCCGGACACGCTCTGCTGGTAAGCTGCCCCGAAGCCGTGAATGTGTGTTGGTTCTCTAGTCCCACTCAGCTCTGGAGCCTAAAAGAAGGCCCTCTCATCGGTCTTCCTCTCGAATCACTGACTTGGCAACATCGGAGCAGCAGAACTAATATAAGAGCACCCCCAGAGGTGGGCCTCGGACATCTTGACATCACACCGCATTCTACACTGCTTTTTGTCCCACCTCTCTTCCCTAACCTGAGAACCTGTTGGGGGTCTGCTAGCCAAATGCAGACTATATGAAAGTCCGGAAAAGGCCCTTTGCTCATGATGCTCTTCTGTCATCTATCGGAAGACCATCCAATAATGTTTTAAATCCAAGCCACGTGACTAGAGCAGACCACGTGTGTGCACAGCACACACTAGCACGTTGGTCAACACGTACCCTGAGTCTTGTCTCCTCTTCTTTAAACTCTTAGACCAACAAAACTAACCCCATTCTTTTTATCTTACATATTGGATAAGGCCTCTTTTTCCAAACTTGCTTTCCCTGAACCCTTAACCTTCCCTTAAAGGGAACCTACTTTTGGTGGTTTAGAGGTGAAAAGGGGGACTGGAGGCTAGGCAAACACAAATTAACTCATATCAAATAATTCTCATAATATATACTCTAAACAGTGCTTGTAAATTCTGCTAAAACGTGCTGCCACTGCTAAGATGGAGAAAGTTCTACTGACTTCCCTAGCTTTAGGGAGAAACAATAATAACTTCTTTTCTATTTTTTATTTTTTGAAAGTCATCGCTTTTTTTAACTAATGGAATGATGACTTTATTTTTAATTTTTGGCCTCACCCCACAGCATACGGGCCTGTCTCTCCCAACCAGGGATCAAGCCGACACCCCTGCATTGGAAGGCAGAGTCTTACCCACTGGATCACCGGGGAAGTCTCAAGAGAGAAACATAACTTCTTAGTTGAGTGCCATCTGGGAGATTCTTCCCATTTACTCAGAAGCTCCTAGGATGGATTTAGCAAGCATCTATATAGTACTCTGTCTCGTATTTTTTAAAGTTATTTTCCTGCCTTCCCTGAGTTTTGCCATTTAGCTCTTNAACATAACTTCTTAGTTGAGTGCCATCTGGGAGATTCTTCCCATTTACTCAGAAGATCCTAGGATGGATTTAGCAAGCATCTATATAGTACTCTGTCTCGTATTTTTTAAAGTTATTTTCCTGCCTTCCCTGAGTTTTGCCATTTAGCTCTTTATTCAAAATAAAGAGAAAAAAATTACAGAGACAAGCATGTAGTATGAAGCAGATGTACATTTTAGAGTTCACATGAAAAATAAAATATCTACAACATGCCAGTAGGATCAGTGATTCTCAAAGTGGTGTCCAAACTAGCAGCACCAGTATGACTTGAGAACTTGTTATAAGTACCAGTTCTTCGACTCTACCCCTGACCTATTGTATGAGAAACTTTGGAGATGAGGCCAAGGAGTCCATGCTTGACAACAGATTCAGGTGGTCCTGATGTTTGCTCAAGTTTGAGAACCACTGCTCTAAATGCTAAACCAATGAAAGCCATTTCAAAGATTTTAAAAGAATTCACTCCACCAACAAATATTTAACAACAGTCCTCTAGTTCCACATCAGTTAACCACTGGGACTGATTCATTTCCTTCAGGCTTTCTCTGCAGGTATGCCCTGGCTGGCTTTTGAGGACTCAAGACTTAGGAATATTTTTCAATTTTCATGCAAGGTCAAGAACTTTGTCCTGAAAGCCAGTTCACAGAACCACACATCGACTTTCTACAGCTCTCATCACTGAAGTTGGACCCTGATTCTCAAACTCTTGTTACTTACTTCAGGATTCATGACATAGGCTTCCCTGGTGGCTCAGCTGGTAAAGAATCTGCCTGCAATGCAGGAGACCCTGGTTCGATTCCTAGGTCAGGAAGATTCCCCTGGAGAAGGGGTAGACTACCCACTCCAGTATTCTTGGGCCTCCCTGGTGGCTCAGATGGTAAATAATTTGCTTGCAATGTGAGAGACCTGGGTTCGATCCCTGGGTTGGCAAGATCCCCTGGAGGAGGGCATGGCTACCCACTCCAGTATTCTTACCTGGAGAATCCCCATGGACAGACGAGCCTGGAAGGCTGCAGTCAGTCCATGTGGTTTCAAAGAGTAGGACACGACTGAGCAACTAAGCACGTGCAGAACTAGACAAGTTCTCGGCATCGTAACCCACTCTGGGATATCATGCCTTAAACATCTTATGCCAGTTTGTATTGGAGTTGAGCCTACCATCCAACTCAAACTAAATGTTCTGGTTAACCATCTCCTGCACCCCTCCCATACCTTTCCCTATTTAGCACTATTTCTGTCCATTACCCAAGAGAAGTGGCCAGATTGCCACATAGACTAAACATGGTGTATCTTTTTTTACTTTTCTGATTTCTCCTATGTCTTAAAATCCAGTCTCCATGACCAAATGATTTCACTAAACCAGTGGTTGCCAATCATCACTGCTATAGCCTGCAATGTATCCGCCAAAACATATACGGTGAAGCTCCATTTCTCCAATAGGACTGTATTTAAAGATAGGCCTTTAAGGACATAATTAAGTCTAAGTGAGGCCATAAGGGATGGCAGGGGGATAGGGGGTGGTGCCTAATCTGACTGGATTGGTAAGAACACATCAGAGATTCTTTTTCTCCTCAAGCGCACAGAAGAAGGTTGAGGGCAAGTACAGTGAAAAGGTGGCCATCTGCAAGCTGAGAAGGAGAGGCCTTCCTGGAAACCAACCCTGATGGCACTTTGGTCTTGGACTTCTACCCTCCAGAAGTAGGAGAAAATAAATTCCTGTTGCATAAACTTCCTGGTCTGTGATATTTTGTTAAAGCAGCCTGATCAGACCCATACAATCATGTAGGAGAAGTTGTATCCCTAAATATCCCTAAAAGGATGTTTCAATTTGCCTGAGGTGTGGTCCTCACATGAACACTTTTTAGAATCTTCCAAAATTATTCTGTGTGCATTGAAGGCTGAGAAACACTGGGACTGTCCTTTGTGAAGTTGAACACTTGGGCCTATTTTTTTTAAGCCTGTCCCATTGACATAATTTGAGATGATATTTTTAGATTTAGACAGATCTGTGTATCTGTTCTCTTATTCAAAGAAACCTCAAATAGATAAGGAAGATATGGTTACAGCTTGCCAGCTTGAACAACAGAATGTAAACTGAGCTTGAAATTAAAATAATTTTAGAATAAATCAGTTGAAGATTTTTAATGCAATGAATTATTAAAGATATCTTATTTTCCCATTGAAAAATAATTTTCGAAGAAAGAAACAAAATTAGTAAAGAAATCTCTAACAATCTTATAAACAAGATAGGGCCTTAACCTAGGAGCACAACATTTGAGAAACACAGTCTAAATATGCACTAAATTAAAAGAAGTTGCCAGTAATCTACTTAATTCACCTTCTCAAGAGCATAGTACAGCATGGTTGAAGGTAAGAAGAAATTTTTCTGAAAAAAAAAAAGTCCCACTAACATCTTCAAACTGAAAGGAAATATATTCTACAGGGTTCAACTGCAGAAAATAAAATCCACTCTAGTTGAAGCATAACAGGATTTGATGAAGGAAATTAAGTGCTTACAAAATTGTTGGGAGATCAGAAGAAATGAGGTTGAATCTGAACAGCTCCCAAAGCCAAACAGCTGCTGTGATCAGGAAAGCTTCTGCAGGAACCTGCCACGTTCTGAAAGGTGAGTCTTTAACAGATAACCCCAGAACCATGCAACCTCCGTCATTCTCTATCCATATAAACAAAACGGATGCTTTGCATCCTACCTCTCTGCCCATCTGACTCAATCACTAATCAACATATCATTAAAATGCTTCTAAATCATATCCAGAATCCTACCTGCAAGGGAGGCTAGGAAATGAGGTTTTAACGTTTTTCAGCCTTTTTTTGAAGAAGATTGAAATATTTGTTTATAAAGCTACTTTCACATACCTGGCATCCACATCCAACCTACTTTCTGTACCTGTGTTTTCAAACAACCTCCATAACATAGCTATCAGGGGCAGTTTTCTAGCTGTAGATGAGGAATCCTAGAAGGTGTTCAAGAACATTACTAAGAGTCGAGGCATACTCATCTCTCTACTTCCCCCTTGATAATTAGGATCAATTATGGCAAATAAGCAGAGAAGAAAATGGCACCCCACTCCAGTAATTTTGCCTGGAAAATCCGATGGATGGAGGAGCCTGGTAGGCTGCAGTCTGTGGGGTCACTAGAGTCAGACACAACTGAGCAACTTCCCTTTCACTTTTCACTTTCATGCATTGGAGAAGGAAATGGCTACCCACTCCAGTGTTCTTGCCTGGAGAATCCCAGGGATGGGGAAGCCTGGTGGACTGCCGTCTACAGGGTCACAGAGTCGGACACAACTGAAGCGACTTGGCAGTAGCATGGCAGATAAGTAGTCTCCTTTTTCTAAAGTGGCCAGTTGATGGTCTCATCTTCCAGTTAAATTCTTGCATCTGCTAAGGATGCAATCCTCTTAGATACTGAAAAGCTCTAACCTAGGAGAGCCTCAAAGTTTAGCAATTTTCTAAATAGGTCATTTGGTATAATAGACATATCATTCCCTACTCCATTACTTTTTCAGGCCTTATTATTCCAGCTATGAAAGAAATATGTTGGTCAGTGGTTCCAAGTAATTACCACATCTACAAGGCAGGATTCCAATCTGTAAAGTGCTGTTTCTTAGGGGCTGCCATAACTGGGTCCTCGATGGTCCATTCCCCCATTTCATAAGGGTGATTGCTTCTGAGTGGATATTACCAGTTAATCTAAGTACGAACCTGAGGGTCTACTTCTTTTGTTCTAAAATTAGTTCTTTAATCAGAAAAGGTATTGTGTTGGATTCTGTGGATAAGCTATTTAGTTACTAAAACAGATAGCAGAAACACAACATGCAGAGAAGGCAAATCCAAATCCAGACTGAGTGATCCATTTCCAGTGAGGAAAATCACTGACCCCTCTATGACAGAAGTGGCTTAATATAATCTAACTACCGCCTGGGCATTACTATGCTTCTGGTCATTTAGACACTTGGTTACGTATCAACTGTAGTGGAAGAAAGCTCATGCCATCAAGCTGACGTAGAGCCTCCACCTGGGTAACCACAGCCGCTGTGCTCTTTAACCCAAGGAGCAAACGCCGGAGTGGCTGAAAGAAGACTGTCTTTCCCATGTACGAAGTGATTGTGACGTTAATATGATTTTGAGAACTTCATCTCCAAAGTAGGACCTTTGGGCGAGCAGTTGTAGAGAACATATGACTCGAGATTAATAAGATCCATAAGTTCTGGAGATCTGCTATAAGACTGGTACCCATAGCTATCAATACTGTATACTTTGTAGTGTTAATTTTATATGCTTTACGTATTTATCAGTCGAGGAACTCTTTAGCAAGATGAAGAAAAAAAAACAAATACAGAAAAGAGAGAACACTTTTTTATACCTCATTATGTTCTTTGATTATGTATCTTGTCTTTAAATTTCTGCCATTGATCCTTTGTTCCAAAGATTGTGCATTTTTTCTTTTTCTAACTGTGGTTTAAAATGAAAAAAAGTAGTAGAAGAGAACATATTAAGTATATGCTCTTAATACACTTTTTAAAAGTGTACACTTTTTACTCATTTTTACACTTAATACACTTTTTATTTATTTTTAATTGAAGGATAATTGCTTTACAATATTTGTTTGATATCTGCCATACATCAACATGAATTAGCCATGGCTGTAGAGATGTCCTCTCCCTCTTGAACCACCCTCCCAGCTCCCACCCGTTCCCACTCCTGTGGGTTGTTACAGAGAACCAGTTATACTTCAAATTTGCTAAGAAACAAACCTCATATGAAATATTCTTACCACAAAATAATGATGATGGTGATGATAAAGGGGGTGGGAGGAAACTTTGGGAGGTAATGGATATGTTTCGGGGAGTTGATGGTGGTAATGTCTTTGCAATATATATTTATGCCCAAACTCATTGAGTTATACACATAAAATATATACAGCTTTTTACATATCGATCATACCTTAATAAAGTTTTTTTTAAGGAAAATAAAAAGATCACATGACTCAGTCTCTGGGCTCATCTGAAAGTTTCATCAACAAACCTCTTCAAATTTCCTTGTCAAAAATCCTCCAATCTTATATTTCTCAACCCACTAGCCATTGGCTGTTGCCCATGAGTCAAAATGTATACTTCATTCAGCCATCTTTCATTCTGCACAAGGTACACCGCTAGACTGCATCACTAAATCTTCTGTCCCCTGGAAAGATTTCCTTCCTCCCTTGTCTTTCAAAAACACCCTGAGCAAAGCTGCAATGTTTCGGCAGTCAGTTCACTTCAGCTTAAGCCACATAGTACGAGGAAACCGTCTATTAACAGACTTGTATATTTTTCTTTCTCAGGTTATATGAAATTTCCCATGAGGTTTAAGGGCTGAGTTGAAGGAAAATGGAGTAGAAAGACTTGCATAAACCTTATAGCATATATTACACTTCCATGTGATAATGGTGTACTGCTAGACATACCCTAATTTATGGCTTAGCACATCAGACACCATTCAGTTCATGAGAAGCATGAACTCAGCACTCAGTCCATGTGTATATCTGGGTCCTCCAGGTACATATTCAGTCTCTGCTAGAGTCTAATAGCACACCAAGAGCTGTTTTCCAAAAGGAGAATAGCTACATGCCAAAGACACTGTGGCATGTATGGATTCAGCTACTTACTGAGTATATGTGAATATACATGTAGTTATTGGAAACAAAAAAAAAAACTGCAATATATATATAACTTTGCAGTGGACATTGATCAAAACTCTGTTTATCACTAGAACCCATAAGAACCAGTAAATTATCATGGTGACTGGGTCCCCATGGATTAATACTATCTCAGAACCATTATCAATACTCAATGAAAGGTCTGATATCTTTTTCTATCCCATAAAATATTCCTTTTTATCAGCATCAGGAGGTAGATTTATAGTATGTACTTGTGATGCTTTCACAGTCTTTCTTCAAGGATATTGACCATTGGTTGATTGAAAATTTGTATTTCACTGTGGTCCAGGATGAATAAAGATGCCAGAAATTTTGTTGTAATAAAGAAGGAGGAAGCTAAAGTTGCAGGGAGAGCAAATAGTGATGCCCTTTCCTTCAAAAGGCTCTGGGTCTATACGCTAACTTGGGTCTGGGAGTTGGTAGGGAGGCCATGACGATCATGATGTCTCAGGTCAGACCTCTATTCTCAGCCTCTGAGTTTCTAGTGAGCTGCCTATCTATTTCATTTGTAGGGCCCCTAGGGTGATCAGTAAGTCACCACTAAAAATTTCTGCCATCAAACCACTTCTACCCACTGAGATAACTATGCTCAGCCATCTGGCATGGTTAGGGCCACATGTGGCCTCAGCTACATAAAATTCTATCATTCCCACTAAAGTTGGGATTCTGACCGAACGGCAGCATGTTCTGTCTTCACTTTCAACATGAAGAAGACAGCCATGGCTGTCCCTCATCAATGTATTTGCCAATGATCTGAGTAATCTTGAGAGACGTAGCTACAGGATTAACAGGAGTTGATCACTCATGTTAAATTCATTCTAACATTCCTAACTGCTTAAGACTCGAATTTCTTCTTTCTCATGATACTAAGAAATTTCCGGCATACCCATTTTCTTGGCCACCATTAAGTTTAGGAGTCAGTCTTCAGACCACACAGATACTCTCAGATGCTCAGACTACACCTTGAATCCCAAATCTCTGGCAACAGTGTCCATACCAATAAATTCACCCCATCAAAGCATCAGTCTAGTATCTTCAAAATCCATTTCCTACACATAATCCCCAGCTTTTGGCTGTTATAAATATATTAGCAAAATTAGTTAACCCCTTTTGCTTGTAAGACTTTTCCTCTGAAGCTTGGTATTGCAACTGTTCCCTAGGCCATGCAGAGATCTGATATGGCTGTGGATCTGACATGCTGTAGGAGCAATCAGGGTAGTAAGGGTGCTATAAGAAACGGACATTTCTTTGCAAGGGACTTGCCTCCGAAAAAGCTATTACAGGGTCTACAAGCAAAGCAAGATCAACATCATTAGTCAAGAGTTGAGTAAGAGAGGACTTGGTGAAGTCTGGGATACAGAGCATGCAGGTCTATTCAAGTCTTCCTAAATGATACCACTTCAGTGATGGGGTCTAACTTTTTTTGAGTCAATATTTTCAACTTCTTGAAAAATAAATGGAAAAACTGTAAATTCAACCTACCTTATAATTCAACAAATAGCCCTCAGCATCAGACTTTCCATCTGATTTCCATCTAAATTAGTCTTGTGGCTACAAAAGATGAGAGATTCTTTAAGGGCAGGTGTAAACATTCCTTGAGTCTCAGATGGTTTCTAGAGCTGAAAATCTAAAATATTGAGCCTACCTTTTCCTTATAGCTCACCAACACAATTTAGAAAAAATACCAACCCACTCCCAAGTCCTTTTAATCCTCATGCCCCGCATAGAGGTCTATTACAGCAGATGACCAGAGGTGATTACTTAAGTGATTGCTCATTCTGTGTAGCAAGTGCCTTTGAAACAAAACCAGGTCCACTTCTTTGATGTTTTATTGTCAATAACCACTTCTGGTACTAATTATGTTATTACTCAGGTCTGAGTTGCATACAACAGAATCCACATTAACCAGTTTAAGCAGAAAGTGTTTACATAGGAACTATGTGCTTCCATAAATGTTGAATCAGTAAAGGAGCACGATCCAAGCTGATCGCCCAGAGCTGACTTCTAGACCTTAGAACCACTCTGGCTCTGCTGTAATTGAGAAAGTGACCATCACCACTGCAGGAGGTAACAAACCAGCAGTCCGTTTCCACTGCTGATGACTGAGAAACCGCATTAACTCTGACAGGACTGAGGACTGGACTGCCGCCACAGGACCCATGGGCACCCAGGGAATTCAGTGGCACCGTGGCACGACAAGAAGCAGCTTCTGGGGGAATCATCTGCCACATCAGAGGGCCACCTCCTTGTATGCTGGGTCCAGAGCCATATCACATCTCCCACACCCTGTGCCCCCACACTCTACCTCTCTTGCCCGTGTTCCCTTTTGAAACAAAGTCTCAGGCAACAGCATCTGACGGGTGAAACATGAATCATATCTAAAACTCTGACTTCTGGAGACCTGGGAACATAGTGTTAGCATACTAGCAAGGACTTAGGGTGGATGCTAAGTTAGACATCATTACTCATAGTCTCTCTTTTCATCATATATGTGAAAAACTTCATAATCACAAAGATAGGCCTAGCAAAGTCACCACACTATGCCTTATTTTTTCTCTGTCCCACGAGTAGAGGGAAGACAAGCAAAATTTACAAAGAATCATAGTTAGAACCAAAGATCCACATCCACAAACTGTATGATAAGGCAAACTGTGTTGACAGTTGAGAAGGTACGGGGCTTTCACAACAGCTTGCCCTACCCTTGTGGCTCAGCTGGTAAAGAATCCACCTGCAATGCAGGAGAACCCGGTCTGATTCCTGGGTTGGGAAGATCCCCTGGAGAAGGACAGGCTACCCATTTCAGCATTCTTGGGCTTCCCTTGTGGCTCAGATGGTAAAGAATTTACCTACAAGGCAGGAGACCTGGATTTTATCCCTGGGTTGGGAAGACTCCCTGGAGAGGGGAAAAACTACCCAGTCCAGTATTCTGGCCTGGAGAAGTCCAAGGACTGTACAAGTCGCAAAGAGTCGAACATGACTTTTTTGTGAAAGTGAGCGAATTTCACTTCACTTCAACAGCTTAACTGAGGTATAATTGATGTGCAACATACTATATTTAAAGTGTACTGTACAATGAGTTTTGATGTACATTATACCCATGAAAACATTAACACATCAAGACAATGAACAGATCCATCAGCCTCAAAAAATTTCCCAAATCCCTTTATAATCTCTCCCTATGGTGGGGAGTGCATTCTTTTAAGCTGACATTGCATCAAATTAGCCAATTCATTCTTAAACAGAGGAACAAACCAAATCCCCTCCCAACAAAGCAAGATATTTTCTCAAATCCAAAAGGCTAAACTTTCACTACAACAATTCAGCATTCTTAGATAATCAAAAAAAACACTCAGCATGTTGAGGCATAGCCCTTGTTCTCTCTTTATCCACCACAAAAATCAATATAATGAGACAAATAATGTAAATCATTGGCTCTTGAATGTGCATAACAGAAAACTGATGTGTAGTTAGTGTCACAAACATCTTTCAAAATTTGGATAAGTGTGAAGAAATTTTATTTTCTACAATGGAGAACACCTACTATTGATAGCAATATCTATCAGCAACTGACATGAGCAAGTCATACAACATAGGTACAATTTGCAGCCAGTAAGATACATGGGCTACAATAAATGAGAGATGAGAGAAACCAAAGAAGATTTTGTATTTACTAAGACAAACCCCAAAGTGTCTGATGTTAGGTACATGAGAAAGAATGACAGGGTAGTAAACAGTTCTATTCAAACAGCAGTATAACATTAAATGCTACCAAGGGAACAGTGTAATGCATTTCAAATGTATTGCTCCCAAATGCTAGTATTTAGAAATGTGACAAGAACATAAATAGGATAGGAGTCACTGGGAGGAACAAGAAACGCATCTAGACCAGTGGGTTTCAAGGTGTGGAATTCTTCAGAATCACCTGGTGGGGGGAGGGCAGTTCTTAAAATAACACCCTGATAAGCTTCACTCCAGGGATTCTGATGAAAGAGGTCTGGGACGGGGGGTCCGAAAATTTGCGTATCTAATAAGTTACTAGATGATGCTGATGATGCTGGTTTATGGATCACACTATGAAATCTACAACTGATCTACACTTCCTGTTTAAGTGTAATATTCAATAGGAGTCAAGCAGGGGGAGCAGTCAATAAGTCTAGGCCAATGATATGAACTATGCCAAAGCCTTTGACTGTGTGGATCACCATAAACTGTGGAAAATTCTGAAAGAGATGGGAATACCAGACCACCTAACCTGCCTCTTGAGAAATCTGTATGCAGGTCAAGAAGCAACAGTTAGAACTGGACATGGAACAACAGACTGGTTCCAAATAGGAAAGAGTACGTCAAGGCTGTATATTGTCACCCTGCTTATTTAATTATATGCAGAGTACATCATGAGAAACGCTGGACTGGAAGAAACACAAGTTGGAATCAAGATTGCCGGGAGAAATATCAATAACCTCAGATATGCAAATGACACTACCCTTAAGGCAGAAAGTGAAGAGGAGCTAAAGAGCCTCTTGATGAAAGTGAAAGAGGAGAGTGAAAAAGTTGGCTTAAAGCTCAACATTCAGAAAACGAAGGTCATGGCATCTGGTTCCATCACTTCATGGGAAATAGATGGGGAAACAGTGGCTGACTTTATTTTTGGGGCTCCAAAACCACTGCAGATGGTGACTGCAGCCATGAAATTAAAAGACGCTTACTCCTTGGAAGAAAAGTTATGACCAACCTAGATAGCATATTCAAAAGCAGAGACATTACTTTGCCGACTAAGGTCCGTCTAGTCAAGGCTATGGTTTTTCCTGTGGTCATGTATGGATGTGAGAGTTGGACTGTGAAGAAGGCTGAGCGCCAAAGAATGGATGCTTTTGAACTGTGGTGTTGGAGAAGACTCTTGAGAGTCCCTTGACTGCAAGGAGATCAAACCAGTCCATTCTGAAGGAGATTAACCCTGGGATTTCTTTGGAAGGAATGATGCTAAAGCTGAAATTCCAGTACTTTGACCACCTCATGCGAAGTGTTGACTCATTGAAAAAGATTCTGATGCTGGGAGGGATTGGGGGCAGGAGAAGAAGGGGATGACAGAGGATGAGATGGCTGGATCTCATCACTGACTCAATGGATGTGAGTCTGAGTGAACTCTGGGAGTTGGTTTTGGACAGGGAGGCCTGGCGTGCTGCGATTCATGGGGTCGCAAAGAGTCGGACATGACTGTGTGACTGAACTGAACTGAAAGTAAACAATGAAATCATTGGAAAATGAAAAATTTTTCAATATCTTGTGCTGAAGTTAGTTTTCTGATTTGAAAAATCTTGAATATGGTAAAAAAAAATTTACATAGCCAAGTATATGAAGAACAATATGGCGGTTCCTTTAAGAACTAAAAATAGAGTTATATGATTCAGCTAGCCCACTGTTGGGCTTATATTCAAGAAGAAAACTCTAATTCAAAAAGATACATGCACCTCCATGTTCATACACAGCACTATTTACAATAGCCAAGACATGGAAGCAATCTAAGTGTCCATCAACAGATAAATGAATAAAGATGTGGTGTATATATATATGTATGTATGTACAAACATACACACACACATATATATATACAATGGAATATTACCTGGCCATAAAAAGGAATGAAATAATGCCATTTAGAGCAACATGGATGGCCCTAGAGATTATCACAGTATGTGAAATAAGTCAGAAAGATATAAACAAATACCATATGATATCACATATGTGGAATCTAAAAAATGAGGCAGATGACCTTATTTATAGAACAGAAACAGACTCACAGATATAGAAAACTTGTGGTTACCAAAAGGGAAACAGCAGGTGGTAGGGGGAAGAAGGGGATAGATCAATTAGGAGTTTGGGACTAACATACACATACTACATTATACAAAAGAGACAGACAACAAGCTCTGTATAGCACAGGGAACTATATTCAATAACCTCTTATAAGTAATAACCTATAATGAAAAAAAATCTGAAAAAATATATCTGTATCTATATCACTTTGCTATATATCCAAAACTAACACAACACTGTAAATCAACTGTGCTCCAATATATATATATATATATATATATAATTTTTTTTTTTTTTTTTTTTAAGAGCACCTAAGGAGAAGAACCACAGGCCCTCCATTCCCAGGACTGAAGTGCTGCCTCATGGTCTTGTATAGCCTCTTCTTTGCTCCAGTGAAACCACTCCAATGGCTGAGTCATCCTCATCTTTCTGTTTCTGCTGTTGTTTACTTGCTAAGTTATATCTGACTCTTTCATGACCCCATGTGCCAGGCTCTTCATGGGATTTCTCAGGCAGGAATACTGGAGTGGGTTGCCATTTCCTACTCCAGGGGATCTTCCTGAACCAGAGATCAAACCTGCGTCTTCTACATTGGCAGGTAGATTCTTTATCACTGAGACCTCTTTTTTAGGTTTAATGTCAAATTTTCAGAACCCTTTCCTAACCTTCCTCTATAAAGCAGAACTTTGAATTATTATCACTTCATCTTAATTATTTTTTTCTCACCATTATGGCTTTTTAATTTGTGAAACATATTACTGTTTTTAATTATATGTAAATTCTCAATAAAATTCAAATTCCACAAGGAGAGAAATAAAGTTTGTTTTCTTCACTGCTGTGCTCCTAGCATCTTCTACAGTGACTGGCACACAGTAGTTAATCCAAAAAATATGAGCTAAATTAATAAATAATTATTAAGACAATTAAAATCATATTTTAGACTGTAAGATGAAATGGTATTAATTAGTCTAGTTAATGGTATTAACTATTTATACACTGAAACACTTTGCAACTATTAATAATGATAATGCAAATCTATATTTAATGATATAGAATAATGACCACAATACATTAATGGATGAAAAAAAGGTTACATATTGTTTGATCTACTTTCAGTTATTACACATGCGTTGTGACTGCGTAGTTATATGCATATTTACCAAAGTTTTAGCAATCGCTGTCACGTACTATTTAGCTTCCATATGTATTTGTATTTTTTATAGTCTGAGTTTCTTCGTTTACAAAGAACATGTATTATTTATAATAAGCTTTTATTTTGAAGAGGGGAAAACACAAGTGTTCTTCTCCATAAATATACAACACAACTCTAATCTTCTTGCTTTAAAACGATATACAAATGTCAAGCTGAGTGACTTTTTTTTTTTTTGAAATAAAGAAACAGCAGTGAAAATTTCTTAAACATGTACCATTTTCTATTTGAAACTATAGTAGCTTCAAAATTAAATAATTACTGGATGGTTTCAGCACAGTGCCCTCTTCCTAGTCTATATCCACTGAAGATTTGAAGTGAACATTTTACAATAAAGTCTTTTTTTTCCTCTCAATCTTGCCCAATGAAAACTAAACTATGAGGACTTATCATCAATTCTGAGATTTCTTAGTGTACCCAGTACTCTCCAAATCACATTTAGTCACTAGACTCTTTTCAGCCAGATCTGTAGTCTAGTCTGAACTCAGAGAGGTTTTCTTGTACTTATATATTTATTTCCTGCAATTGTCAAGCCAGAAAAATTCATGTCAGCCTCCACCAAAAAGGAGGCACAAAATAATCAAAAACTGCTTTTATTTAAAACTTCAATAATAGCCATGTAATTATGGAAGCATTTAAAATAATCTCAGGAACTTCAAGTAAAACCATTCTTGTAAAAAGGCATTTGTGCATATACACTGTCATATACGGAGTCGTCTGTTCATCGAAGCAGAATCACAGCCATTCCTATAAATCATACTGACACACTCTGTTCTAGTCCAGCTTGCAAGATAGCTGCTTTCACGACATCCCCACATCACAAAACGAGAAGCAGGGTATAGTCAAATTACTTTTCTGACAAACAAACCAAAAAAAAAAAAAAGGAAACTTGCAAGGATGAATTTGTATGAGACTGAGACGTGCTTGGAAGACCAAGAGCTGAGAGATCACTGTGATTCCTGTGGGCACCACGATATGCCACAATTGCTTTATGACACTTAGCCATAACTGCAGCTAACCACTGCTGGGGCTCCTTTCTTGGCAAGATCAGAGCCTATGAATATCCGTGTGTATTTGTGTGTGTGTGTAAATTAATTTCCTTGTGAAGATGCAATTGCCCCACCTGCTATCTTCTGCTTCCATCTTAAATTTTCATCAAGTGTTGCCAATTAGTTCACAAAACAGAATGGAAGAGTGAAAACTGAGGTGCAAAATGTCTTGACTTATGGATGAACTGGGTTATGCCCCATGATTTTTGTGGCAACTTTAAATATTCTGTGATCGAATTGATTAAATAATTAAAGCTGCTACAAACATGTCAGATGGAATTTCACATCAAATTTCAACTGGGGCTTGGAAATGTCATGTATTTTTCTAATGCTTTGGGATTCTTTACATTTCTGGAAAGTCACCTGAGGTTTTCACCACCATACAACAGACAGTTGTAGCAGGATGAAAGCTCTATCTCCTAGGAATTAGAAGCACTTGATTTTGTAATTTATAAGCACTGCAACCCTGAGCAAATAACTCACCTCTCTGAGATCTTTTTGTCATATCTAAGACATGGAAATAAGATTTGTTCTGCCCATCTCATAGGATTCTTTAAAGATTAAATAAAGTAAGCCCATGTCTATTTGAAATGCAGTTTGAAAATTCTAAAGTGCAGAACAAATTCAATAGCATTATTAAGAGAAGTCACTGTATCAGGAACGAGTTTGAAGCGACTGTAAAAAAGCTATTCAGCACAACTGGTATCCCTCAACATCTACTGAGCACCTACTCACTGGAAAGCACTTCAGGTGTTCAAAGATGACAGCAACACGGTCTTCCTAGTGAAGACGACTTAACACAACGAAAGCTCTAAACACACACAGCGATAAACACGTGCCAAGTGGCGGACATCAACAGAGAGTCAACAGATGGACAGTGAACGGTTTCCCCGCGACCTTCCAGGATGAGCGAAGGGTTGCGCCTTGATGGACAGCAGGTGTTTTTTTGTCTGCTTGTTTGTTTTTCATGGATTTTAGGGTTTAGATACCGAGATTTTAAACTGATAATCATATTCCTTTCCTACTCCAAGTTCAAAGCCAACTGATAACTGGTTGCTGTTATTAGAGAGAAGCATACGTTTTTAATACAGCTTTATTGCAGAGATTAAATTACAAAATGCCATTTTGCCATTTGGCCTCTTGCCACTTGACATCCCCTTACGTAAATTTAGGTAAATTTAGCACTCAGCTCTGGCAGATTGGGACCCCTGCAGGCTTCCCTAGTGCGTCCCAGGTGGCTGCTAGTGGTAGAGAACCCGCCTGCCAGTGCAGGAGACTTAAAACTCACGGTTCGATCCCTGGGTGGGGAAGATCTCCTGGAGGAAGAAATGGCAACCCACTCTAGGACTCTTGAGTGGACATGATTGAAGTGACTTAGCACACATGCATACAGGCCTCCCCAGTGGTAACAAGTCAAAACAGAAGGTGCACAAGCCACGCACAGAGCATTCCACAAATAGGAGTGGGAGCTGAGGTGAAGGCTGCTTGGTTCCTGCCCCAAGCTGCTCCTCAGTCAGGCAAGTCACACCTTCTCCTGCAGGGAGGAGCGAGCAAGTCCAAGCAAGAGAGGCCGGGAGGGTTTACTCTACAGAAATAAATCTCACGGAAACGGGAGTCCTGAAACTGAGGTCCCTTGCTAGCACGAGGGTGAGGTAAAACTATAACTTTCCTCTTTTTCCAAATGAGTAGCCATGTAAATAAACCAATCTTCTCCATTTAATTTGAAAGCCACTTTTCCAGATATCAGATTTTCTATGTATTTATTGCTATCTATTGCTTATCTCTCCTCTGTATCATTGATTTACTTCTACCCCATTTTAAGTATATTTGTGTCTGTAAAGCTTAGCTCTCCGCCCCCCACGTTATTATGTTATACCTTGAAAGACAATTAGGAGTAAAGACGGATACAGATGAGGGAGATGTTCCAGATGGAGGAGGTGGCAAAGCAGGAAGAGGTGAGACTCGACGTCACGTCCCCAGGGAAAATGAAAGGGCCACACTAGCTCGAGAAGAGAGTGTTTACAAAGGAATTGGAAGCAATCAACATAGAGCAGTATCTGCAATGTAATAGGACAGAATAAGTCATGACACCCTGAGTCACTGAAGGCTTTTGAACAGGGAACCAGCATACAGGGGACTGCCCCGGGGGCTCCGTGGTAAAGAATCAGCCTCCCAAGATGAGACGCAGGCTTGATCCTTAGGTCAAGAAGACCCCCAGGAAGAGGAAATGGCAACCCACTCCAGTTTTCTTGCCTGGGATATCCCACGGACAGAGGATCCTGGCAGGCTACAGTCCATGGGGTTGCAAGAATCAGACATGACTGACTGAGCAGGCACTTGGCGAATCAACAAACAAAAGGGGTTTTATGAAGACTACTGCTATCTTATTATTTTCTCAACACTTTAGAAATCAGAGGAGAATACAGCTTATTAAAACAGTCTAAGAGTAAACAATAGGGACAAGGGTTATAGCTGAATACATATTTTTTCTTGAATGTTTAAACAAGACAAGAACTTAGGTTTGTCAATTTAGTCCAGTTATTCATATAAATAGGGTACAAGCATACCTCACTGCAAAATGCCTTTACACAATAACATACAATCCTATTGTTTATTATTGTGACCCACTTCTAGTGGTTCAGTTCAGTTCAGTCGCTCAGTCGTGTCTGACTCTTTGCAACCCCATAAATCACAGCACCTCCCTGTCCATCACCAACTCCCAGAGTTCACCCAAAGTCATGTCCGTCGAGTCCGTGATGCCATCCAGCCATCTCATCCTCTGTCATCCCCTTCTCCTCCTGCCCCCAATCCCTTCCAGCATCAGGGTCTTTTCCAATGAGTCAACTCTTCGCATGAGGTGGCCAAAGTACTGGAGTTTCAGCTTCAGCATCAGTCCTTCCAATGAACATCCAGGATTGATCTCCTTTAGGATGGACTGGTTGGATCTCCTTGCAGTTCAAGGGACTCTCAAGAGTCTTCTCCAACACCCCAGGTCAAAAGCATCAATTCTTCGGCACTCAGCTTTCTTCACAGTCCAACTCTCTGTGACCCACTTCTAGTGGTAATGAATATCTAATGATAAAAGAGAAGAATTTAAAAATATGATTAGCACCAAGAATGTTCTACAGCAAATTTTAAAATAGGAAAGTTTACTTTTAGGACTCCTCACTTGACCTCCCAAGCCTTTGGGGGGAAAAAAAAAAACCAGTTCTTACTTCTGATGGAAATAATATATTTTTCTTATTTAAGGTATTTGGGTACTACCTGGCTGAAGGAACAGGTGAGGGGGAAAAAAAAAGATATCAAAGAGAAATTCTAGAATTGGAAGGAATTAGTTATCAGAACCAGGAAAATCTAATCACTTATTGACTTCAAAATTCATCTTTGTTGCTCAAATGAGCTGAAGACTGATACAGGTTTTTATAAAAAGAACAGAATGAAATGAATCACACAGAAGGAAATGGGGTCTTTGAAACAGGAGGAGCCAAGAGGTCTTCTTTCTTCTGTTATATAAAATTAATATTGCAAAAACAGAATTTAAGAAAAGTGGTATTTACCAGCAAGCCCATGTGGACCATCAGGAAGAATCAAGCCAGGTGCTAGCTTAGAATCATCCACAAAAGCTGGAGGAACTAAACCTAAGAAAATAATTCCAGATTTATGCAAAGATCAGGTTACACTGCTGACCACTGAAAACAGAGGGTTTGAATAACTTATGGTGTTCCTCAAGACAGAATCCATGTCATTTTTTAAAATGATGTAAAGCAGAAACGCTTCTGAATGCTCGTAGGAGAATCTCTGTGGACCTTATCCCCAGCAAAACAGTTGTAACTGGAGAAAATTGTATTTAAAAACAACAATTTAAGGTCTGTGGAAATTTTCCTAAGGACATATAGCGAGTGGATAAACATTTACTCAAGAAAATCCAGTAACTCTTCGTAAGAACAGCTCGGTGTGAGGGAAGCCCTCCTCCGAGCAGATGCGGCCACAAGGACAGGGCTCCTCTGGCCCCACTGCCAGGCTTGTTTCCCCCTGGAAAGGGGGTCTGTCAGTGCTGCTCACCCGTCCGCTGTCCCCGTCTGCACTGGGAGCCTCTGCTCCGAGGAGTAGCAGCACAGAGCGCTGAGGCTCTTTCTCCACCAGCACCCCCACAGGGCAGAAGCTCCCCACAGGCACAGCAGGTGGAGAACCCTGGCCCTGATCACCTCGCCTCGGGGATCTCATAACGGGGCGTCCGCAGCGTCCAGCAGCAGTCAGTGGAGAATCCCAGGTGCTGCAGCACATCCCCAGTGCCCGCTCGCAGAAGGGGACTGTCCCCCAAGGGAAGGGGCTGCAGCCCCAGCCCCATTCTCCCAGTGAGAAGCAGGTCTCAGCACACTGAGCTCTTTCCTCTCTAAGGGGACTGACTTATCTGCAGCAGAGAGGTGAATCCAAGAATGGGGGCGTTACGGAAAACCACGGAAGTGTTGGTGGCGAGCCATTAAGAGGCTGGCACCTCCTTGAGAGCCACAGGTAAGACATGAGACTGGCTAACAGGGAGTCGAGGAGAAAAGGCTGAGAGAGCCCTCTTGGGACCAGAGAAGGCCTGGACAAGTCCCCAGGCAAAGAGGCTGGACTTCAGCTGGATTAGACCACGGAGCCAGTTGTGCCCAGGTCACTGTCAAAAAGAACAGAGCAATCAGCTAGCAATTAATAGAAGCTAATAGCTGACTGTGATACCAATGTAGACAGACTATCCAGAGCCTCAGCAGGGAGATCAGAGAAAGAGACTGTCAGAGCGTCACAGAGAACCTAACAAAACACCACTGTCAAAGCTGGTGCTCTGTGGCAACCTGCGGACTGATGGGATCGGGAGGGAGGCGGGAGGGGCTTTCAAGATGGAGGGGACACATGTATACCTATGACCGATTCATACTGATGAATGGCAAAAATCATCACAATATTGTATAGTAATAATCCTCCAGTTGAAATAAATAAGAAAAAAAAAAAAAAACCACTGTCCTCCTCTGAGTCCTGCAACAGCCCTCTAGTAAACAATGCCCCAGCCCTAACCAGCTGCTTCTCACTCAGCAGCTCCGGACACTCGGCTTTGACATATGACAAGATGCCAAAGGCCAAGCCTTCACAGGATACTCAATCTGCACGGTACTGGGTCAAGCAAACTGACTACAGACTGGTTCCTTAAAAACTGTTCTTCTGTCCCCTCTCTAGCTCCCAAAGTGGGTGATCAATTTTAGTATCAGTAATTTCATCAACAGTTTCAAAGATGTTTCAATCCAGTAACTGAACGTAGGAGTTGAACTGGCAGCAGCAAACCAGTGAAAACATATGAATGGTACGTGGGACACTATGGTGCTATGTTGGCATGAGGACGCGATCCAGTAATTCAGGAAAAGATCCTCGCTTACTCCTATCCCCCTCCCCCTGTACACAAACACACACACCATCACCACCACTGCCGTGACGACCCAGAAGGGACTAGAAAGAGCCAAGCAGGATGACATGACAGCTCCCTTCTGCTGCTCTCCAGTCACTCAGTCGTGTCTGACTCTTGCGACCCCGTGGACTGCACCACGCCAGGCCTCCCTGTCCTTCACCATCTCCTGGAGTCTGCTCAAATTCATGTCCGCTGAGTCAGTGATGCCATCCAACCATCTCATCCTCTGTCATCTCCTTCTCCCCCTGCCTTCAATCTTTCCCAGCATCAGGGTCTTTTTCAATGAGTCGGTTCTTCGCATCAGCACTCTACCCCCCATGAAAACTGCCAAGAATGCTGAAGGGAAAACTGAGACAGAGGAAGCCCAGTCATTCAATTTAATATAGTAATCCTGGTGAATTCGCAGCACATCAGAGACATTCTCATGACTACTTCCTCCTAGTCCAGAGCGACCCCTCAACATTCTGTACTCCAAACCTAGTACACACCCTAGCTCTCAGCATAAACCATTACATATAACTCTCTGAACACATGGGGTTCTCTGCTTTTCGCTGTCCTGTATGTGCGGATCCCTGCTTAGAAACCCCTTCCCTCCTGTTTCCATTTTGCTCACCTAGCCAATTCCTAATTATCACTTGAACTCTATTAAGACATCACTCTCCCCCAAGGTCTTACCTCATACCCTCAATCTGGCCTGGAGGTTCATTTCACAAACTCCCATGTCAACTTCTATTGTAGCCTTTACAAGTGAGCAGAGCTATCTCTTGTTGATGTTTTTGACTGTAACTCATTAGAGGTTAGAACCGTTACTCACTAATCCTTTTATTCATAATATTCAGCACAATGCCAGGCAGAGAGGAGCTCGACAGATGTGAGCTAAGTGAGTGGGCGATTGCAGTTTCTGGGGCAAAAACTGCTAGTAGAAGCCAAGGCACCCCAAAGTAGAGACCATGAGCACAAAAATAATTCCAGAACCCACTGCCAGTCATTCTAAGCCTTCAAATAAACTGTTTCCATGGAGACTAGTTAACTAATGGACAGAGCTAAGCCTACAGGTCACAGGTGCCTTTCTTTGTAGCTATAGGAGGCTAAGGACTAGAGAAACTCAACAGGAGTCTCTGGTAAACTGAGATAATGTGATAATGTGTGATATATTTACATTAAAACCAAGACATCTTAGGTATTTTTCCTTAACTCACAGAAACAGCTTAAGAGTGCCATTTCAGTCACTAGAGCAGAAACTGGGAGAAAATATTCACACCTGGAAGGCTTCTTTGAGACCACACTCAAGTCTTGCTTCGTAAGCGGCCGTTTGGGACTGCCCTGGCGGCCCAGTCGTTGGTAGTCCAGCTTCCAGTTCGGGAGGCGGGTGTTCGACTCCTGATCTGGGCACTAGGATCCCGTCTGCTGCGGGGTAGCTGAGCCCGTGCACTGCAACGGAAGATCCCACGCGTCTCAACTAACACCCAGTGCAGCCAGAAATAAAGAACCGCGCATGCTCAGCTGCTTCCGTCTGTCCGGCTCCTCACAACCCCGTGGACTGTAGCCCGCCAGGCTCCTCCGTCCATGGGATTCTCCAGGCAAATACTGGAGTGCCATGCCCTCCTCCAGCGAATCTTCCCGATTCAGGGATGGAGCCCACGTCTGCATTGCAGGTGGATTCTTTACCACTGGGCCACTTGGGAAGCCTAAATACAAATAAATCGATGACCGCTATTTAGGGCACCAGGCTTCTCTGGTGGCTCAGACGGGAAAGAAATCTGCCTGCAAAGCAGGAGATCTGGCTTTGATCCCTGGGTCGAGAAGATCCCCTGGAGAAGGAAATGGCAACCCACTCCAGTATTCTTGCCTGGAGAATCCCATAGACGGAGGATCCCGGTGGGCTACAGTCCATGGGGTCTCAAAGAGTTGGACACAACTGAGCTACTAACACACACACATTTAGGGTCACCAAATAAAATTCAAATACAGTATATTTTAGTATAAGTATGACCCAAACATATAAAGATCCAAGTGTATCCCAACCACTGCATGGGATATACTTATACTTTTAAAAATTGCTGTTTATCTGAAATTCAAGCTTATGGGCATCCCATAATTTCATTTGTTAAAAAAAAAAAAAACCTCCAAAAAGCATGTTATTATATCATCGCAGTTTTCTAAAATATCAAAACTTAGCCCCTTACATCAAGGTCAACATTCCTCCTCATCCTCTCTCCAGTTTAATTAAAAACTTTAAAACTTTTCTTCTCTGCACCATTTTCATTGACTGTTTCTGCCAGGACCCTGTGATACCTCTGTGTTGTTCAGAAATCTAAGGTGCGAGGGAAGTAGGCAGCAGCAAGCTCCCAGCCTGATTACCGAGCCAGCGGCGCCTTCACACACCCTGTCACTCGCGTTACGGCTGTTGCTAGTCACAATAAAAGTGATTATAGCCTCATTAAATAGGACTATTTCTCATAATAGCCTAATTTGATCTCCAATAAGGACTGGATCCAGCAGTGCTTTGGGAAGCACAGTGCTGTTGATCTCAGTGGCAGCCTACTTGGCACATGGAACAAAGATTTTTGTTTTCTTGTTCAGCATCACTACCACCTGTGAAATTCCTAAGGCTCTTTCTTCATGAAAATTCAATCTCCTGCTCAGGCTGAAAACATTTCTGTTTATAATGGTAACACATAGACACTGAGGAGGATTCAATAATTCCCAACATCCCATGGTGAGGTTTTTAATGTCTTTCTTTAAATGTATTTTGTATGAAACACACATCTTGATATTTTATTACCCTATTAAGATGAAAGCCATGTAAGCATGACAATTATCATCTTTATGAACTTTATATCACTGCAAAATTTTTTCAAAAACCTACATGGTACCTGCAAAAAATTTTTTTGAATTCACTCTTATAAGCCATTTTACCATATTAAAAATCAGTTCTGCCATTTAAAATTTGATGGTATACGTAGAAATGTTACCAGCATCTTCATTTGTATTTCTTCCTTTCACACTCAATTCTGTAGCAATTTATAAATTTAAATGCTGCTTTGAAAAGAACATCTCAACTCCACCCAACTGGAGAGCCAAGTCCAATACATGTCCAGGTGCACCAAACATTATTTCAAAATCACCAGTTACTTGGTCTCTCAGTCATGTCTGACTCTTTGCAACTCCTTCTACTATAGTCTCCCAGGCTTCTCTGTCCATAGGGATTCTCCAGAATCTGTATTCTCCAGAATCTGGTTCTCTAGTATTCAGAATTCTCAAGAATAGTGGAGAGGGTTGTCATGCCCTCCTCCAGGGGATCTTCCCAACCCAGGGATTGAACCCAAGTCCATGAATGTCAAAGACTCGACTCAGTTTGCCCTCATGCTCATCATTTGATTTTGTTGAGATACCTTTACTTCTGTGTAACAAGAATGAGTTTCAACATGGTCCACCTCCTCCAGGTTCATGTGCTGCCCTTTGTATAACATCACCAAACCTCCAGATGTTCCTCCAGGTTACCTTCCTTCTGTTCTGGGCCCAATGAAAATGGGGATTTCCACCAAGGAAGTTTGGATAGGACTCAGCTATGTCCAGGTACAAGCGAGGGCCACTTCTGCAGTTCAGCTTTAGGATGAATCACATGCACTATTAATAGATCATGAAAGATCCTCCCCAGGGAGGGAGGAGCAAGGCTAATGTGCCGCCTCAGAGAGTCACATACTCAAAGGACAGTATCATTGGTCCGCAGACGCTCCCTCATCTCTCACATGGCTCCCTGATATGAGCAGAAGATGGGGTTAGACAGTTTTTCAAGCTAAACCTGATCTTCTCTGTGAAGTCTCCTGATACCAGTCTTCAAACACCTCCTCCAAGTACACATTGTTGCTCAGTCACACAGTCACGTCTGACTCTTTGCAACCACATGGACTGTAGCACACCAGGCCTCCCTGTCCCTCACCATCTCCTGAAGTTTGCCCAAGTTCATGTCCATTGCATCGGTGATGCCATCCAGCCCTCTCATCCTCTGACACCCTCTCCTCCTTCCTTCCAAGTGCACAGATTACCCATATTACCCACTCCCAGATCAGATTGGTCTTGGGTTTTCCCACTGTCGCTTGTTCTCAACCCTGGCTGCATATTAGAAAAATCCAGAGAGTTTGTTTCTTTGTTTGTTTAGTTGGTTGGTTGGTGGTTTTATTTCAGTACCAACGTCTGGTCACCGTCCTGAGAGATTCTGACTCAACCAGCCTGGGGCAAGGCCTGGGGACAAGCGTCTTAATAGCCTCACCAGATGAGTCTATGATTCAGCAAAAGTTCAGAGCAGTGCTTTTTCTCTTTCTCATCTATTGTTTCTAGCATAAGCTATTAGCCAAGCTTCCTTCAGGGTCTTTCCTTTGGGCTCTCAAGATATGTTCTTTTGCAGAAGCTGGCTCTTAAAAACAGAGACTTTTGACCTTTAACTTAAAACTTCAGTTACGGGACTTCTCTGGTGGTCCCGTGGTTAAGACTCTGCGCTTCCAGTGCAGGGAGGACAGATCCGAGCCCTGGTTAAAGAATTGAGATCCCACCAGCCCTGTGATGTGACCAGAAGATTTTTCTTTAATGTTTCCCTACTGTTTTCCAGGTGGACTTTCAGGATCTGTTTTGGAAAACACAAAGAGAACCGCGACTGTTTCTTTCTCTCTGCCTTCCTATTATCACAATTTTATCCTCCTGAAGGGACAACTCTGACACTCGTCAGGAAATGGTCACACCGTATAAAGAGCTAAAAAGAAGAGCACAAAGATCAGCATTTCCAGCTACCGTCACAGACTGTTCACTCCCTTATTTCATTTCCCTTTTTCTTAAGCCCCTTCTGTTGAGAGAAGACTCCTTTACTGATGTTCCTCCCAATAATATTTATGAGGTTAGGAAGGCACCAGTGCTTCTCTCCAAAGGACAAGAGAAATGACCAGAGTCTTGGGGATTATTTAGGACCCTCGAGGTTCTCAGCCTCAGCCTGGTACTACAAGGATCCCTGAAAAGAAAATAGAGATATTTTTACTAGCATGTAAGGAATTGGGCCTCACCCGTAATCTATCTTATTTATCTATGCAGTGACCAAGGTGAGATCAGTTACTCCTGGGAGCCTGCCCACACATGGATCAATCCAAAATGTTCTGCTTCGCAAGCTTAGGGTTTAAATCAAGCCACTTCTCCTAGAATATGCAACTTGAATGATCGTACCCTCCATTTACTACCATGAGTACGTCTTCTTGTGATGAGCCCAAAACCCTATGGACTTAACCTTCCCAAAGGGCATGGCCCCAAGAGAGGAAATGGAAAACGTGTTCCCTGTTTCACTTACTGTTGCTGTTGCCCTGTGTCCTCTGGACAACAGGGGGTCCGGAAGCCTGTTGGGGGACCTAGGTAGCACACTGCTAACACAGGCTGGCAGTGCTCAGGCTGCAGCAGCAGGGAGCTTTCCCCACAGATGCTGCAGTCAGCCAGTAACCAGGCCTGAGAGCCCTGCAGCAGGTATCGGCTTAGCACCATCATGTGCCATGAAAGCAAATGCCAAGCGCGTTCTCCTCCATGCAACTGCATGCAGGCCTTCACACTGTGAACTCTTGAAGATGTGAGCATGTAAGTGAAATTGCAGCTTGTCCCCCATCTCCTGCTACTGATGGTCCTTCGGCTCTGCCGTCTCTCACCCCCTCTCCTGCCTCCGGTCCGTAAGGCTTCTTGCTGGCTCACTCTGTGCCAGCCCCTGTATGCCAGCTACTGTAGTTTCAAGGTACTACTGTAAGATTAAAAATGTTCTCTTTGTTTTTTTGTGTTTGTCTATTTTTTATATATTATTGTAAAAAGTATTATAAATCTATTACAGTACAGTGCTACATAGCCAATCGTTTTAGTTGGGTACCTAGGCTAACTTTGTTGGACTTATGAACAAATTGGATTTATATACACATGTTTTCAGAAGAGAGTTTGCTCCTATGTAGGGAACTTACTGGACTGTCCCTCTCGCTATCATGGAGCCATGAGGGGCTGGTCAGTATGACAAACAGCTAGTGACACAGAGCTCTCTGCCGAGGCACACCACAGAGCAAGAAACCAGGTGGAGAGGACTTTTACGCTTCAGTCACATCCATGTCCAGACCAGACTATGTCCTTCAAATCACACAGAGAGATCCTGCTGCCCTTGGGGACAAAGGACCAATCATGGCTCCTCTCTGAAGTGTCCCGTAGGGCTGGATCCAAGTCCTGTTCCCTTAATACTGAGGCCCAAACAGAGAAGTTGCTCCTTCCATGACTGGCATCCAAGGGAAGAAAGAGGAAGAACCCTGGAGAGTCAGTGAGAGCCTTCTCTTCAAATCAGCCTTCAGAGTCTCTACTTCCCCCAGGACCCACCTCAGACCTCTGCCTCA
This sequence comes from Neotragus pygmaeus, assembly GCA_006410875.1. Taxonomy (NCBI): domain Eukaryota; kingdom Metazoa; phylum Chordata; class Mammalia; order Artiodactyla; family Bovidae; genus Neotragus; species Neotragus pygmaeus. The sequence goes on along the minus strand of SJYV01031985.1, from coordinate 894,260 downwards.
CCCACAGCTCCAGCCCCAGACATCAGACCCAAAAGGGGCCTCCCCCTTCTCTCCTCCCAGCATCACCCTCACCTCAGAATGATCAAAGGTGCGAAGCTGCTGCTTTTCCCTAGCACTCAACAGTCATGAGATGGTATGAAGTTGACTATTTTCCCATGACTCAGACTAGCAAGTGCTACTGATTATGTAACAAGTGCTACCTTATTACATAACACAAGAGTGACAGAATAAAAAGTAGAAGAAAATATTCATTTGGTCAATTCCACTAAGGTAGAGATGAATTCTGTAAGTGAGCATAAATTCACTGGATTAAATCAGTCATTTGTGGAAACGTGTAGCTGCCTGTCTATGAGAAAACTCGTCTTCAATGGCATATTCCCTGGTTATGGAATACTTTTGTGCCTACAGAAAGCCTTATTGGTATAACCGAATTACATTGGGGCATGTAGAAAATCCACCACTGAAAACTTCCACAAACCCAAAGCACGATTAGCATGTATTACTTGAACCATTATCAACCATATACTCGCCAGACAAACCACTAAGTTCCTTTCCTTTCTTCTTTCACCCTCCTCTAGGTCAATGAGGAAGTACAAGCCTTAATTTAAATTCCCCGTTACTTTGGACACACGTGTCTCTACTTCATACAATCTCAATATAGCCTATTTAATTGTAAATTACGGATCCTATGAAGAGAGTTTTATTGCCTTTCCCATTTGCAGTTGTTTACACTTTGCTATCAATATTTTCCCACCAATATGCAATTCAGAGGCTGTTACGCTGACACTAAAGCTAATGGGTTATATTATACTTCTGTTCCACTACAGTGCACGTTTTTTAAAAAACATGAAGAGCCCATTTTGCAGATGTTCAGACAGCCTCACAGCAGAGATCTGCTAATATTCCACAATGACAATAAGCGTAGACCCCCACCCTCCTCCTGAGCAAGCTGCAGTTCAGAAATTTCAGGAATTCACCTAAATTATTTGAGTTCTGAACCTCTCATCACCTATCGCTTGTCCAGATGAAGGACAGGCATCGGTATAGCCCTGTTGATACAAATGCACAGCGTGCTTACGGCAACATCCAAGCAAGCAGCAAAGCAGAAGAGCAGATGTCTCTAGAAAGAAGGAGCCCCAAGACTGCCATTACCGAGCCGTCCAGCGCCACGACGCCAGGATGGATCCCAGAAAGGAGCTGTAGGAGTCAAAGCCGCCCGGTCAGCACGCCTGTCTCAGCAGCATGACTCCGCCCGAAGCCCGCTGAGCGCACGACGCGCGCTTTAAAGGGAGAAGCGTCCTCAGTGGAGGCGGGACACACTTCCTCTCCCTGGAGTTCAGCAGGAAGTCTAGAGAACACTACACATTGATCTCACCCCTCAACAAGGCACTTGTATTTTTATCTCCAGTAAATAGCCCTTGTGAGACTTTTCAGGGACTCGAGGCAGCGAAGATAAGAATGCATTTTCCTCTGGCCCTTTTATTTAAAAGTAACTTGTAAGTTAAAACATACACACACACGCATACACACTGTCTCTGTCTCTCTGTCTCTGTCTCTCTGTCTCTGTCTCTCTGTCTCTCTCTCTCTCTCTGTCTCTCTCTCTCTCTCTCTCTCTCTCTCTCTCTCTCTCTCGCAAAACCATGAAAGCAGGATGTCCCAGTAGTCAGGCACAGGGCTAGCAAGTCCACCTACAACTGAGCTTTGTTCTGGGTACTGATTGAGTATGACACCTAAAGCAAGCGTTTTCATCTCGCCCTGTCTCCCTGTCACCAGTGAGAAAACCAGGCTGATACAGCTGCCGGGGCCCCTCACAGGGGTCCTGCATATCTCTGTAATGAGCGCAAATATGCTTCCAATGAGAAGATCGTGCTGAAATGCTTGGAAACAAGACGAATTAACAATAAACAGAAGGGAACCGACAACACTGAAGAGGCTATGGAGACTTAGTCAGTCTGATTATGCCTCTGGAAAATGACACCTCAGGGCCCGTTTTGAGTGGCTGAGCTAGAGTCCAAAACCCTATGAGGACTAGGCTTATTGCCAGTTTTCATCTGTTTTTATGTTGGAGTTTAATGCATTTTCACATATTCACATCCTTGTCTTTCTTTTCATCTTTTTTTTCAAACAGTGTTTTATATTTTATGGTGATACATCTTAAAACTCACATATATACAGTAAGCATAAAAAGAGGGTCTAGGATCAAATGATATGTTATCATTTTGCTGGCTGGAAATAATTAAAGAAATATCACAATAACCGTTAGTCATTGCTTTCATCATTTGTTTATCTGGAATTATGCAAATGGAAGAACCAAACCAGCCAGCTGAAATCTGTCTCCCTCTCCCTCCTCCACATCCAACTCCCAAACTTTCTGGCTTTCAGAGTAGCTGCATTTAGAACTGTAGGATGCTGGTGAGCCAAACAAAGGCAACATGCAGCAGAGGAGGAACAGAAAGAACACCTACCCATTAGGATTTTTTCTTTCTCTTCTTTTTCTCAGACCATAAATGAAGTAGATCCAGATTTTTATGGAGCCTAGAGATTATACAGTTTGGGAGCCCTCTTTGAGTAAGAACATAGAGATTTTCAGAAATATATATCCATGTCAACACATGGCTAGGGCCGCTTTACATGAAGGACTCTCAAGTTGAAAATAATCTGCCTCCAGCCCTATGTAACAGGGCTAGTAGGATATTCCCACCTTTCATTTTCCCTCACACAGCCCTGTAGGCTACTTATCATGATCCTCTACCACTTTTTCCCCATGATCCTTTTCCTTCTACTACAGTTCTTCTAGAACCTGGGAAATAGAAATAGATGGTTCTGCAGGTAGGTCAGAACACACCGTATTGGTAGGATGAAACATAGTAAGGACCAGCCCTCTTCCCAGAAAATTCCAAGAAATGACCTGAAGAGAAAAAAAGACCAAGGACAATGAAATTATTTTTTTTGATTTGAATTTTGAATTATGCTCACTTTCTGACCCAAATCCTAGAGGGGAGAAAACTAGAGCTCAGCCTGTGCCTGTGACAATTAAAGAAACTCGTCACCTAGAGATTATCATATAAGTGAAGTAAACCAGAGCAAGACAAATATCACAGGATATCACTTATACGTGGAATCTAAATAAAACACAAATGACTTATTTACAAAACAGAAATAGATTCATAGACACAGAAAGCAAACATATGGTTACCAAAGGGGATGAGAGGCCAGGAAGGAGATAAATTAGGAGTTGGGGATTAACATATATACGCTACAACAAAGGAAAAGAATCCGCCCGCCAATGCAGGAGACACAGGAGACGCAGGTTCAGTCCCTGGGTCAGGAAGATCCAGGAAGACTCCTGGAGGAGGAAATGGCAACCCACTTCAGTATTCTTGCCTGAAAAAATCCCATGGACAGAGGAGCCTGGCAGGCTACAAATCCATGGGGTCGCAAAGAGTCGGACGTGACTGAGCACGCAGGCATGCAGTACTACATGTAAAAATAAACAAGGACCTCTTGTAGTACCACAGGCAACTATACCCAGTATCTTACAGTAACCTCTAATTGAAAAGAATGTGGAAAAGAATAGATGTATAACTGGATCACTGTGCTTTTCATCTGAAACTAACACAACATTGTAAATTAACTGCACTTCAGTTGTTTTTTTTTTTTTAATAGTAATAAAAAAAGAAAAGAAACCCATCACAAGCTATTCACGTTGATTCCTAAGAAAAATTTGACCAAGGACCTGGCACTTTCTGATTTTAATTAGAGAAAGAAATGAATTAACAACTGTAGCTGCCAGCAGAAACAAAAAGCTGGAGAAGCCAGTCTGCTCCCCACAGTCAGCAACATCACCTGTCTCCAGCGCCTGCTCTCTCTACATACAGAACAGCCGCCCAGGGAAAAGCTGAGGAGGAGGCGCAAGGAGATGCCGCTTGTTGTCAGAACAGGGAGACTGCAGCTTCTGCAGCGCCCGCAATGCACCTAGCCCAGGATCAACCAGGACAGGGGTCACTCACACACTCCTCGGAGAACCCTCACTCAGTATAGCCCAGGTCTCTGGATGCAATCAGGGACACTGAGGGGCCCAGCCGCAGACCTCGGAATCGGCACCTCCATCAACGCCATAGAGTCAATAGTTTCAGCCCTCCCTTGTATTCAACCAACAGACGGGAAACACTTTGAGATTGCTGGAAACCTGCTGGATTGCTGCATGCTGTAGCCCAGGCACCTTGTGCTGAGACATCCAGGACTCAGGTCCTCTTCCCCAGCTCCCCGCCCTCTCCTCCAAGCCCTCCTCACTGTCCTCCCCAAGGCAGCAAGCTCAGCCACTGCGCTTCCTCCCCTGACTACTCCCCACATCCTAGTTGGCAGACCCCGTGGATTCCCTTAAATCTGTCTCCTTCCTTTCTATTGTCATCACATTTGCTTTCATTAGGACGTTTCTTGATTTTTTTCTAGATTGTGGCCTTAGCCTCCTACTGGTTTCCCAATTTTCAAATTCTAATTTCTTTAATTTGTCCTCAAATTGTCAATAGCTATTTTCTGAAGCACGGATCTATGTGTTCTGCTCTGTATGTATATTTACAAATGCTTTCAGTGACTCTCCACTGCCTACAAATAAAAGTCCACTGTTACCTACCTCTGCAATCTGTCTCCACAGACTCATCTCACACCACTCTCTCCTTCGCCCTCCCTGCTTTGGCCACATAAGCTCTTTCTTTGTTCTTCTCATCTCTATGTCTTTGTTGTCTGTTTGGAAGACTTCTCTGCCTCAAAATCCAGCTTAGATACAGTTTTTTTCTAAGTCTGCCTCTGACCCACCCTCTTCCTAGCTGCGTCAACACATCTCTCCTCCGGCCTCTTTGTAATATCTATCAGTCTGCCTTAAAAGATAATTATCTATGTTCACGTCCATGGCCAACAGGTTCTATTTATCTCTGTGTCCCCAGCACGCAGTGCAGATTGGCATGTGAAAGCACTCCATAGATACTTGCTGAAATAAATAATCTCCCCAAACACCCAGGATTGATGTGCAAATTTAGAGGAGGATTGTGCTAATTTTTTGTGATACTGCTTTTGTAGTGTTGGAGACTGAGCACAAGGGTGGTGGGAGGAGGTCAGAGCCACTCACATCAAAAGCACTTTATTAATCAGAAGAGAGCTGGGGACTGGAAGCAGGAACTGCTTGTGTCTTGAGGCTATGCTTTGCTTTTTTCAGTCCCTTGTCCAAGTGTGTCTGACTTGACTTTCTAATCTGGTTCCTAGTGGGTCCTAAAGTTCTCCCAAAGCAATGGCCTCTGAATGCAGTGTCCCTCAAAATTGATTTATATCCTTTAAGCTCTCAAAGCTCTTCTTGTGTATGAAACCCTGGCTTCTTTCTTCGTTTGCTATTAATTGCCAGCCTACTACAGTCAATCAGCTAGCCTCACCAGTCTCCAGCAGGCAAACCAGCAATCCTCCTTCAATTAAACAACCCAAGTTACTGAAAGCTGCCACCTCTGAACTGTGAGGAACCATGAGGCTGATATTGCCTGGACAAGCATGGACAAGCCCGAACAAATAGCCAACATGAATCATTAGCTTCCTGGAATCATTATGCCTACAGGGGGCTTTAAGAAAGCCAAGTCACCTAGAAGAAAAGCAACAGATGTGTGCCAAAGATAACTCTGGGATTGGAATGCTGGGCGGGGATAAGTTTCTCTTCTTTGTGTAATTCTTTTTCGCGCCACTTTTTCGCGCCACTTTATGTAATCCTTTCGCGTCACTTCCTTATGTAACCTTTGCCTATATATACTACTTGCTTTCAGCTAGTAAATGAGACCTTGACATAAGCCAGACTGACTCTGTCATTCTTCGCCGCTTGGTCTCCTTTCTCTCTCTCCCCCATGATTCCTTCAGGTAGCTCCTTCTCGGGGACCCGCGAATAACTGGACCTGCTGGACGGGTCANAGACCTTGACATCAGCCAGACTCTGTCATTCTTCGCCGCTTGGTCTCCTTTCTCTCTCTCCCCCATGATTCTTTCAGGTAGCTCCCTCTCGGGGACCCTGGAATAACTCGACCTGCTGGATGGGTCATATGGTAACTACAGTTGCAGTTAAATCATTCAATCTTAGAACTAGAAAGAACTCACACATCTTCTTTAACCCCCCTCACAACATGACTCTCCTTTATTAACACTCCCAGAGTGACATTCAATCTCTACTTAATTCTCTCCAATGAGAAGGGATTCATTTTCTAGTCTATAAGAAGCCACATCCATTTCTGAGCAGCCCTTAATCTATAATGATAATTTTCTGATGCCCACTGTAATTTGCCTCCTTGCCAAGTTTTCCCTAGTTTCAATCTCTAGAGCCACAGGGAAGAACCTATCTCCTGTATCACAAAGAAGCTTAAGGAGAACTATGGACAAATGTGTTCATCTCTTGGCTAAACATTCTCTGGGCTGAGTAAGATTTTGCATCCTCTCTAAATGTCTTAATAATTAGAATAATACTTACCCTTTTAANGTCTCTGCTTTTCAATAATGCTATCTAGGTTGGTCATAACTTTCCTTCCAAGGAGTAAGCATCTTTTAATTTCATGGCTGCAATCACCATCTGCAGTGATTTGGGAGCCCCCAAAAATAAAAGTCTGACACTGTTTCCACTGTTTCCCCATCTATTTCCCATGAAGTGATTGGACCAGATGCCATAATCTTCGTTTCCTGAATGTTGAGCTTTAGGCCAACTTTTTCGCTATCCTCTTTCACTTTCATCAAGAGGCTTTTTAGCTCCTCTTCACTTTCTGCCATAAGGGTGATGTCATCTGCATATCTGAGGTTATTGATATTTCTCCCGGCAAACTTGATTCCAGTTTGTGTTTCTTCCAGTCCAGCATTTCTCATGATGTACTCTGCATAGAAGTTAAATAAGCAGGGTGACAATATACAGCCTTGACGTACTCCTTTTCCTATTTGGAACTAGTCTGTTGTTCCATGTCCAGTTCTAATTATTGCTTCCTGACCTGCTTATAGGTTTCTCAAGAGACAGGTCAGATGGTCTGGTATTCCCATCTCTTTCAGAATTTTCCACAGTTTATTGTGATCCACACAGTCAATGGCTTTAGCATAGTCAATAAAGCAGAAATAGATGTTTTTCTGGAATTCTGTTGCTTTTTCGATGATCCAGTGGATGTTGGCAATTTGATCTCTGGTTCCTCTGCCTTTTCCAAAACCAGCTATGCAAAGAATGAATAAACAGATTTGAATTTTTAAATTAATCATCTGTAGATAAGCTCTATAGTAGGTATGCTCCTATTCCCTACCACTCATCACCCCATCTCACTGAGAGGATTACCCAGGTCTGTCCACTCCTGCGTGACTTCCTGCACATCCCTAAAGTGAAGCACATTTCCCTGCCTTGTTTCAGCTAATGGAACATGAGTCAGGCCCCAGTGCAAAGCCAAAGCATCAAGAGTCAGCATGTACTTCCACCAGGTGACGTTTACTCTCCACTGCACAAAAAAACAGGCATGTTGCCCAGTGTGGCTGCCTCCTGAGCTGGGATCGCAGGTGACAACTGCATGTAGAACAGTCTGGCAAGTCCCAGAAGAGCTGTCAGCTACCAGCAGGCAATGCATAACTGACATTGCAGGGTTATTTATAACTGTAGCACAATTGATAGATACAACAGATCAAAAACATTTTTATGCACAATGCATTTTTATTGTATGATGTATTTTACATCATACAATAAAAATGCTTCTTATACAAAGCTCACATAAATCAGTAAGAAGAAAATACAAAATCCCAAAGGATAAATGGGTAAAGGAAATAGAACATTTTGAAATGAGAAAATCTATTAATTAACAGATTGTAAAATATTCAGCTTTGCTATTAATTTAAAAATTAAATGAAAGGACTAATATGATTTTTCATAAAATTGCATACATATAAGAATATATATAAGTACATATGTATATATAAGTATATATATAAGTATATATGTAAATGAGTATAATATGTAAGTATATACATAAATATAAGTATATATGTATATATAATAATAGTGTATATATGTAACTGTGTATATATAAGAACAAGGGATATATTTAGAGACATCATAAGGCATTGCATTTTGGGAAAGCAATTGGCAATACGTTGAAAAAGCCCTAAATTCTTATTCCTGCCACAATGCTTTCCAGAATGTCATCTCCAATTTATAAGCCCACCAGAGTACATAAACGTTCTAGTTTTACTTTTTCTTCACCAGCAATTGATATCATCTAACCTTTTCACTTTTGTTCAGTGATGTCACATATTACTTTGCATTGTTCTGATGAATAGTGAAGTTGAGAATCTTTCATACACTTTCTAGCCATTTCCTTTGTCCAGTTTTCTACTGCATTTTTTCAGCTTTTATTGCTACCCTAAAAACATTTTCTTTTCACACAGTTGTTAGCCTTGTAGTATTCTTTGATAGACAAAAATCTTTTGTTTTCATGTAGGCAAATCCATTAATACTACCCCTAGTGATTTTTGCTTTTTTTTTTTTTTTGTCTCAAATAGCAAATCCCTCCATATCCCAAGGCCATGAAGATACGCTTCAACATTTGCTTCTCCTTGGTTTTTCATCTGTTTGAAGATTTTAAATAATTTACCCTTTCTCTTCTTTTATTGTAACATATACCAAGTTGCTATTCGTCTATTTGTGAGGTTCATTGCCAGGCCCATACTGCCATTTTACTATTGCTTTGTATTATGTCTTAATATCTAATAAGGCAAACCTGCACAACTGTTTCTCTTTTCCATTATCTTAGCATTGAATTTATAATTTGAAGTAAACTTAAATCTTTAACATGGACTTGTTCCAACTATGAGCATCATATACCTTTTCATTTATTATTATTTTATGTCCCTTAATAGGAAATCTTAATATTTTTCTATTAGTATCCTGTGCACACTTTCTAGGTGATTTGCTAAGCATTTCATAGTTTTGTTCTATTGAAAATGTCATCTATTAATATTACATTTTTAATAGATCTTTATGATACAGGTAATGTCAATGAATTTTGCACCCAGCAATCTTACTGACCTCTGTTGGGTTGTCTATGAAGTAATTATTTTGTTTGTTTATTCAATTAAATGTGTTACTTTTTCTTTATTTAATACAGTATCCAGGATCTGTAGACAGTAGCAGTCGAAGTGGTCATCTTCATCTTTTTCCCAACATTAAGGGAAATGCATATAAAGTTCTCCGTTAAATTTGTAAGTTCTTGACAAAAAGCTTTTATCCTCTAGAAGTTTCCTACTTTTAGTTTGCCAAGTTTTCTTGGTAACTATGGTTTTTCCAGTAGTCATGTAATGTTGTGAGAGTTGGACTATAAAGAAAGCTGAGTGCTGAAGAATTGATGCTTTTGAACTATGGTGTTGGAGAAGACTCTTGAGAGTCCCTTGGACTGCAAGGAGATCAAATCAGTCGATCCTAAAGGAAATCAATCTTGAATATTCACAGGAGGAACTGATGTTGAAGCTGAAGTTTAAATACTTTGGCCACCTGATGCGAAGAGCCGACTCATTGGAAAAGACCCTGATGCTGGGAAAGATTGAAGGCAGGAGGAGAAGGGGACGACAGAGGACGAGATGGTTGGATGGCATCACCGACTCGATGGACAGGAGTGTGAGTAAACTCCAGGAGTTGGTGATGGACAGGGAGGCCTGGCGTGCTGCAGTTCATGGGGTCACAAAGAGTCGGACATGACTGAGCGACTGAAATGAGACAAGACCCCTCTGAATACTCAGCGGCCTTCCCGGTGGCACAGCAGTAAAGAGTCTGCCTGCCAATACAGGAGACTTGGGAGAGAGGGATTGATCCCTGGGTCAGAAAGATTACCTGGAGCAGGGAATGACAGCTCACTCCAGTATTCTGGTCAGGAGAATTTCATGGACAGAGGAACCTGATGGGCTAGGGTCCACGAAGTCGCAACAACTAAGCATGGGCACAGCATACAACAGGCAGACCTGGGGCAGCAATTATTCTAGAGCTAGTTACCCCCTAGTAATTAACCTGAGTAAGTCACCTGAGACAAGACCCTCCTGAACACTCAGCGTCCCGTAAATTAAGAGATTTCTCCCCCATATGGTGGGAACTGACACCGTTCCTGGCCCTGTGTGTGTGCATCTAATTCTTTCTGGTGACCCTTGCTCTGGCCTCATACACGTGCACAGATCAGGACTTTTCTGCTGAATACGCAAGGGGCACCCTCTGCAGGCGCCTAGGCTTCTGCTTCTGTGCAGCGTGCTCCTCTCTAGGACTCTGTCCTGAAAACTCAAGCCACCTTGGCTTCCCAGACTCTCAGTGTCATCTGTTCAACTCAAGCGATCTTCCAGGAACCACCGGCATGCCCCCAGCCCTGCATCAAAGTCTGGAAACTCTCTCAAAATGAGTCAGAGGGGTCAGTTTGCTTGTTTCTTGTCTCTCAGGGGTCACTCACTCATTTTTGTTGTCTTGTCCAGTGCCACATAAACCTTTGGCTAAAACAGTTTGTCTTTGTTTTGTTTGTTTAAGGGTGTTACTCCATCTCCAACAGAAATTATTTACGTAAAATTCTAAAGCATAAAAAATACTATAAATTTTTCATCAATAAAGATACATAAATGTATGAACAATGAATGGAAAGGCATATATTAAATACACAAGAGTGATGATGATCGGGGGGACGATCACTTATCCTGATCCCAGAAATGTGATCAACCTTTATGAAACACTGAGGTCTGATTTTTTTTTGTTAATGAGTGAAGTATTCAGCACAAGTAACTACAAAAGTAAATTAAACGCCTGTAAGAAAATATGTGAAAGAAAACATTTGAAATAGATATAAATAATCTGAAAGGTATTGCTGCCGTAAGAATCCAGAACAGAGAATCTAAAGGTAAATTCTATCATATTTTCAGACGGAAAGAACTCTCTACACAAAACTATTCCTAGGAATAGAAACACAGAAGAGAAACTACCCATTTGTGTCATGACAGAGTAACTTTAATACCAATGCTGGGGAAAAAAATGCATTAGAAATTAAATTACAGAGCAATTTTGTTTCTTAAATAGATATAAAATCTTATTTTAAATTTAGTAAAATTAATCTAATAATGTGTTTAGAAAATCATCATATAGAGAATCTAAGGGAGACCAGTCCTGGGTGTTCATTGGAAGGACTGATGCTGAAGCTGAAACTCCAATACTTTGTCCACCTGATGCGAAGAGCTGACTCATTGGAAAAGACCCTGATGCTGGGAAAGATTGAATGCAAGAGGAGAAGGGGGAGACAGAGGATGAGACGGTTGGATAGCATCACCAACTCAATGGACATGAGCTTCAGCAAGCTCCGGGAGATAGTGAACAGGGAAACCTGACATGCTGCAGTCCATGGTGTTATGAAGAGTCAGACATGACTGAGTGACTGAACAACAACATGCATATACATGTATCTATTCTTTTTCAAGTCTTCCCTGATAACTCAGTTGGTAAAGAGTCTGCCTACAATGCAGGAGACCCCAGTTCGATTCCTGGGTCGGGAAGATGCTCTGGAGAAGGGAAAGGTTACCCACTCCAGTATTCTGGCCTGGAGAATTCCAAGGATTGTATAGTCCACGGGGTCACAAAGAGTCTTTTTCAGATTCTTTTCCATCATAGTTTATTACAAGATATTGAATACAGTTCCCTGTGCTATACAGGAGGACCTTGTTGTTTATCTATTTTATATAAAGTAGTGAGTATCTGTTAATCCCAAACTCCTAATTTATCCTCACCTCCCCTTTCCCCTTTGGTAACCATGTATCTGTGAGTCAGTTTCTGTTTTGTTAAGAAGTTCATTTTGTGTCTTATTTTAGATTTCACATTCAAGTGACATCACATGGTTTTTGTCTGACTTACTTCACTTGGTATTATATGATCCTCTCTTGGTCCATCCATGTTGTTACAAAATGATCATTTCAGGAGACTGTGGCATAAAACTAAGCTTCTCAGAAGTAGAAAGATATCCCTTTTGGCCCCTGAAGAAGTGAAGTGAAGTCGCTCAGTCATGTCCGACTCCTTGCGACCCAGTAGACTGTAGCCCGCCAGGCTCCTCTGTCCATGGGATTCTCCAGGCAAGGATACTGAAGTGGGTTACCATTTCCTTCTCCAGGGGATCTTCCCCAACCCAGGGATCGAACCCGGGTCTCCTGCATTAGAGGCAGACGCTTTAACCTCTGAGCCACCAGGGAAGCCCGCTAAGTTCCCTAAAGCTATAAGGCCTGCAGTCACATTTGATCTGGAAAAATCTACCATACAGAGACCGGAAGAGCCGATGAAGATCCTGGTCAAAGAATTCTAAGATAAGATCTTAACAAACTATCTGACTTAGAATATAAGCTCCCAGAGGGAAAGGAAGCTGCTCTAAGCCATATGCTGAGCAGCAGGTAAGTGTGCTGATAAATAAAAAAGGAGACCCATACACTGTAGAAAGTCAGTGCTATCTTACAAGGCAATAGCTCATTTATTCCTCCCAAAGCCATGACATCAGTTACTGTAACATCCCAACCAGGACGAAAAGTCCATTCCCATCATCATCTTTCCTGTAGGTCACTCTGTCTTCATAAGCAAATTTGTATCATGCCAACATCTCTTTTAACTCTTCTGATTGTAAAGATCAAGAACCTAATTAAGTCACATCATGGCTCTGCTGATAAAGAATCCGCCTGCAATGCAGGAGACCCTGGTTCAATTCCTGGGTAGGGAAGATCCACTGGAGAAGGGATAGGCTACCCACTCCAGTATTCTTGGGCTTCCCTTGTGGCTCAGCTGGTAAAGAATCTGCCTGCAATGTGGGAGACCTGTGTTCAATCCCCGGGTTGGGAAGATCCTGGAAAAGGGAAAGGCTACTCACTGCAGTATTCTGGCCTGGAAAATTCCATGGATGTCCATGGGGTTGCAAAGAGTCAGTCACAACTGAGTGACTTTCACTCATTCACGTGAAATAAAGGATGCATTACAAAAATGCACATAGGTGGAAGGAAAAGATGTCACCGTGATTCTCCTTCTCTTTCTCAGGGACCTTCAGCAATATATGAAGTCGCAGATTCTCTGCACGCTCGTTCGCTTTTCATTCCCACCAGTCTCTCAGGTGACCCTGTCAAAATCATCCCATGGCTCTGGCTTGCTCCAGCCTCTTCTTATCTCAGGTCTTCATTCCATTTTGAGCTTCCCTGGTAGCTGGAAAAATTTTCCCACATTTCCGATTTCAAATTCTTTAGAGAAAAATGACCTAATTCAACTCCTTCTTGGAAACAGAGACACAAGGCAAACATCAATGGCCAGCCTGTGCCGTGGCTTCACTTAGGCGATATAGCTGCTCTGGTCCACATAAGCCCAGAAAGCTGACTCGAGAGGCAACAAAATGGAAAAGGATCAAATCATTTAAAATGTGGCTTGACAGGCAAGAGTCTCGGAATCAGGCAGTTTTACATAGAATGAGGTGTGAACAGGGGGAGTCTTAGAAGTTTAATCTATCTAGGACTGTTAGTAATGGCTTGCCAAAGAGAAATGGAAGTGATCTCAGTATGATGAATTTCTGATATTAAATTTTTCTGACATTTACAATATCAAATTAAGTCCAGTATAATATCATTGATATCAAAAAATATTGGTATCTATGAAAGCATGTTGAAAAGTATTCAACACCACATAAATGTGAGGGTTGTTATCATCAGGAATTCAAAGGAGTTATTCACTCCTTTAATAGATGGTGCCTACTATGTGCCAGGCACGCCTCTATTTACTGGGGGAAAGAATCCATCATATTTCAAATTCCGAGTACACCAATACTGTGAATGTACATGTCTTTTTAAAGCAATTAAATGAATTTATTTCTTTTCAGATGAAGTCTGAATGGCTAATCACAGTTACTTATCAGTTCCTAAAACCTAAATAGCAGAAATGGCCAGTCCTTGAGTGAGACCTCCAAGAAAAACAGGAAGTATATTACTAATTCAGTGATGTGGCATTTGCTTTCTGTCCGTGCTGAGTAAATGTCCCAGTACAGAACTAGGAAACCCTCCTGGGAGCAGCATCATATTTCAAAGGAACTTTAAAACCGACTTCACAATCCCCTCCTGGTGCCCAGATATGCCATGGTTCACATATTAGCAACAAGAATAGATAGAGTCTGAGCAAATTCTTTTATGTATATATACATTTCTGCCTTCCAGATTCTTCCTAGAATATTAACATTGGATTTTAACTTTGGGATTTTTTCTTTTTACTTTATTCCTCTCAAATACTGTGTAGGCTTTGCTAGATAATACTGAACAGCTGCAACGTGCTACCCAGTGGGATTGCTGAAATTTTTGGCAATCACTGAAATGACTCTGCGTAGACACATATTCACACATGTGGAGATAGAAAAATTGTTTAAGAACCAGGGGACCCATTGGAATGAAAGATGCCAGCTAAGTCTAAACATTATTATTTCATCTGAAAGAAGAACAAGGCAGAAAAAATAATTTTGATAAGGCTGAAAATGCCTCAGATGTATTGTGTAAATCATTATTACAAAAGTTCATCAGCAGCCTCCAAGCTCAGCAAACTTGACCAGAAATCCATTTTCCTCCTGAATGTCTTTCAGCATATACTAGTGTTCTTGCTCCTAATTACTTCAATTAAAAGTGCTTTATAATAAAAGGTTGTCATTTCTCTTCCTGAGACCTTAGAACTATGAAGATAATTGTCAAATTGTTCTTTCACACTCCCAGACAAGCCTTTTCTTCCCAGTACAATGAACTGTTTCATCCTGCTTTCTACTTAAAGGACTCAGGAAAAATATTAATAAGTGGCTTTCCTGAGTTATTGAGGGAAGGTTTATATGTTTAGTATGTTTGTTCATTAAATAGTATGAGCAGAAACAGTTAATACACAGATTCTTCTTTTGTGTAGTCTTTTTTTTTTTTTTTTTTNTACTTAAAGGACTCAGGAAAAATATTAATAAGTGGCTTTCCTGAGTTATTGAGGGAAGGTTTATATGTTTAGTATGTTTGTTCATTAAATAGTATGAGCAGAAACAGTTAATACACAGATTCTTCTTTTGTGTAGTCTTTTTTTTTTTTTTTTTGGCCAGGGGCTGTCAAACACTTGTGAACACATATATCCAGTAAAAGTCATCAGGATGCAAAAATCAAGTCATCTAAGAACAAGCCTCCCTCCTCTCTGGGATGGACTGCTTCACATTTTCAATCACATCTGCAACATGAGTTACTGTTCAGCAGCAAGAAAACACATGTCCTCTGAAAGAGGGACTCCAGTGAGTGAGTTGTGCCTCAGACTCCTGGCAGAAAACATGGGATTGCTGCTAATGACAAGCATCTACCGTGGTGAAGCTGACTTGGTCAATTACCCTCTGCGGAACTCAGGTCTGTATGAAGCATCTCACAAACTGAGATCTCTTGAGAGTGACAGGAAAAAAGACACACTTGCACTTGCCAATTTAATAGGACCTAGTTCTCATTTGAGTAAAGTTGGGATTTCACCTTATTTTTTAAATTAATTTATTCATTTTAATCGGAGGCTAATTACTTTACCATATTGTAGTGGTTTTTGCCATACATTGACATGAATCAGTTTTCTCCAATTAAAAAAGTAACAGTAGCCATTGAGATGTGTTTACAAAATAATTGCTTCTACTAGACCAATATACATTCTTATGTCTTTCCTTTTTCTATATTGAAACAGCTCTGCTCAGTGTAAAAATCTCCTACCATGGTTCACAGGAGATAAATCACTGAAGGATAGCAATGATGGCAAGCAGAATATTAATTGTTTGTATCTTACCAAAGGAATCTAGTGTTATTTAACCTCAGATATCTGAGAGGCGAACTTTCCAATTTTTCTCCTTGTGTGTCAATAACCATGCAGATCCAGAGAGGTGTGCGGTACAGAAATTAGCATTGAACAAGGAAATTCACAACAGACAGAAAACCCTAGTGAATCATCTCCTGAGAGACTCAGATGACTTTACTTCTATGCTGGGCTTTGGGAAGAAATGTGGTACAATGAAAAAAAGTAGACTTTGGCTCAAGCCCGGGTGGGTCTGAATCTCTGCGTGTTTTTCATCTCTCAGTACCTTATCTCCCTCACTTGTAAAGACAGTCTTACCTCACCCAATTGTAATAGGGAATAAATGCCCATACATAGAGAGTGCAGAACTCATTCGTTCCCCTGCATATAAGCAAGTTCTCTTCTAGGAGCACATTCATGAATCCACTTTGTTCATTAAGTCCAACAAAGTTAGCCGAGGTACCCAAATAACACAATTGGCTATATAGCTCTGTACTGTAATAGGTGTATAATACTTTTCACACAATACATAAAAAACAGATACAAAAAAATAAAGAAAACATTTTTAATCTTATAGTACAGTACCTTGAAAAGTGCAGTAGTACAGTACAGCAGCTGGCATCCAGGGGCTGGCACTGAGTGAACAGGCAAGAAGCGTTACTGACTGCAGGAGGGAGAGGAGGCAGGAGAGNCTTAAAGATCTTATACTCTCGTAAAAAAAAGCCAGGCTGCAAACAATATTTCTTTAATAAAGGAGTAAGGACTGTTCAAAAACAACAACAAAAAAAAAAACCAGAAACTATAGGATTCACAGTAAATAGAAATCACACAATCACACAACAGGGCTTTAGGCAGAGGAGGCTGCAGGGCCTCCCTCTCACTTTTCCTGTTGTCAATGCCTGCGTACATGCTCAGTCTCTCAGTCACGTGTCTGATTCTTTATGACCCCATGAACTATAGCCCGCCAGGCTCCTCTATCCATGGGATTCTCCAGGCAAGCATACTGGAGTGGGTTGCCATGCCTAAAAGTGGGATTTCTTTAAGTGGCAGGCTTTCCCACAAATTCATTAGAAAAGACAATTATTTTGTGATATTATAATACTTCCCTAAGATAAAATATTTTAAAAACTAGACTGGACATAGGTAATGTGGCAAAGGATCTATGAGCAATAAACTTTAATCTCTGCCTCTTCTGCTTTTCAAAGCAGGGCACTTTTTTAAACCATTTTTAATTAAAGTATAGTTAATTTACAGTGTTGCATTAGCTTCAGGTACAGGGCAAAGTGATTCAGTTTTATATTCATATATGTAGTCTTGGGTTTTTCTCATTATAGGTTATTATAGGATGTGAAAGAGAGTTCCCTGTGCTATCCAGTAGGTCCTTGTTTTTTTCTGTTTTATACAGAGTAGTGTGTACATGTTAATCCCAACCTCCTGATTTATCTACCCACCCAACCCCTGCCACTATCCTCTCTGGTAACTGTAAATCACACCAGGGGGCTTCGGCTCTGCGTCACTAAACCGCAGCTGCCTTCTCAACTGGACCCAGAGTGTTCACGTTGCGCTCAGGTTGGGTTCTCCAGAGCTGGCTCAGAGATGGAACTCGGCGTGCAGACAGTGCTCTGAGGAAGGCGGGGAAAAAGCAGGCCGATGTCCAAGGGAGATGTGGAAAGCCCCTCGGAGCTGTTCTGTGAGCCGAAAGCCTCAGGCCTCCACATCACCGCGTAGATGCATCACCGTATAGATGCATCACCGTATAGATGCGTCACCGCCTGTGGACTGCCTGAGAGGGTCGGCTGAGGGAGGCAGCTGGCTCCTCTGCTCCAGCCACGAATGCCCACAGACTGCCTGCTGAGAGCACTGCCAGCAGCTGAGGCCGCGAGCCGCCCCGCAGAGAGGCCAGGCACCGGCTCCCACCGTCCACTGCACGCGGGGCCCGCCTCACCGCTCAGCCTGGCTCCACGGGGGTCTCTTTTACAGTGATAGGTCCCACAGTGTCGGTGAATCCCAGGGGGCCCCTTCCCCTCCCACTAGACTCCCAAGGCTTCTGCCAGTACAGTCAACCCCCAGACACGTTTTCTGGAATCCCATGAGCTCCCTAGTATCACTTGAAGCTAAAGTTCAAGATTGGAATTTATAGGAGTTTGGGGTTAACATATACACCATACTATACATAAAACAGATAACCAACAAGGGCCTCCTGGAGAGCACACTCAATACTTTGTAATAACCGCTAAAGGGGAAAAAAATCTGAAAAAAAATAGACATATATGTGTGTATAACTGCATCACTTTGCCAGATGCCTGAAACTAACACAATGCTGTAAATCAACTAAATTTCAGTTTTAAATAAATAAATAAGAACTAGAATTCAGTGGCATACATAATCAAACTTAGGTTGGAGTTAGTAGAATCAGATTGTCCAGCTGACTCAGGTCTGACAATCAAGTGCAGGTTATGTATGTATTCAATGGATCCATCAAATGACTGGCATCCCTCTGTGTCCGGGAAACAAGCCTTTCTCCCACATTTGGGAGGGTGGGTGACAGAGCCAGTCTGGCTCGAGAAAAGCCTCCTTTGAAGGGACTGGGGGTTCAGGTCGGTCACTCCACCCCTCTCCTCCCCCTCCTTCAAAGCGCTGCTCCTCTCTGGGGCGAAGAGGTACCCAAACCGCCTAACAGTCGGGTGTGAGTGAGCATGTCCAGACACCGAAAGGCCAGAAAAGCATCATTTGCACCAAGGCTCTGAGTTCCCTATTGTGTTCATTTTGCCTGATTACTGCTTTATAAAGCTTCCTTCTGTTCTATCCTGAAGGTTCTCGCTTTAAGCAAAGCTTGACAAAAGAGAAGGGATGAAAAGAATGAATTTGTGCACTTAGAAGCACGCTTCAAAATTTAAAGTGTTCTAAACAAAATAGGCTGTCATTATAACTAATTATGTTTTTAGTTTGGAACTTTGACTCAATGAACTTTGACTCTAATTCAAAGTAAAAACTTACATATGCATTTATCATTTTCTAGGGTATTCACCCTGTACCATTTCAGATTCCTCATTTTTGTCAATCTGTTTCTTCACCAAAACAGACAAAACAAACATAAAGATAATAGCAGAATAACAAAGGGACATGAGTGACTGGAATGCCTCTTCAGTCAAAAGTATTTTCGCTTGTACTAACAGATTACACTATGATAAATATTATTACCCTCAAGATCAATGGAATGAAGGATCTAACTCAATGCCAGGAAAATCTATCTTGTATTTACAGATTTCAGATGGGAAGATCCAGCCTTCATAGCACAAAGCATCTGGACTCTTTCCCCCCCCTCCCCCCTCTCCATTTCCTTCTAGAGCCAAAACTCTCTGAAAGACTTACTGTCAGAGTCTCGTTGTTCATAAAGATAATACTGTGAGCTCCAAACAGAAGACTCTGAGAATTGTGCATTAACCATCCTTAAAACCTGGACTCAACGCAGACTCCTCCTGTGTCTAATGCTTCATTTGTTTTGCACTATTCTNTCTCTGAAAGACTTACTGTCAGAGTCTCGTTGTTCATAAAGATAATACTGTGAGCTCCAAACAGAAGACTCTGAGAATTGTGCATTAACCATCCTTAAAACCTGGACTCAACGCAGACTCCTCCTGTGTCTAATGCTTCATTTGTTTTGCACTATTCTCCCTGAAAGAGCTAAGTTGTTACTGAAACATCATCACCCCACCTGTACACTGTGAGAAGGCAAACTGAGTAGTTCAAACGGATGTGTAAACATTTATTGGCTGTTTCAGTAAAGCTGGACGATATAATCATGGACACTGATCTCTGCCTTCATTAGCCATGCAAAATTCCCTGGGTCAGTATTTACATTTTAGCAGCTTATTAAGCTTCTAGGGGCTGTGATTCAATCAGCTTCACAGAATCCACTTTGGTATGGCTATGCTGACACAGAAATGATGCAGGGCAAATAGACTGAAATTAGTCTGACTGCAGTCACATCAGCATACCACTTTACTCTTCATTTACTTATGAATTTGGATACATCCCATGCAGCTTTATTTGCAACCAGAAGACTCAGAATGTACGTACCCTGGGATGAATTTAGCAGCTGAGATGAATCACAGCTATTCAGAAGAAAGAATGAGGAATCTTGTTAAGGCCTGAGCTGTCATCCGTTCCCAGACTGATACAACCCCACCATGTGTGTGAGGCGGTTCAGTAACCCGGCCAATGATTCAATAAATGGAAACAAGCCTTGCACTTTGGTAGAATGATTGGGTCATGATCACAATACGTCTTAGAGAGGTAAGTATTCCCAGGATAAGGAAAGTTTGCTACCATTTCAAAGGGACTATTCTTCACCTAAACCCAAAAAGACCAGGAGGCAGCAATTTTCAGAAATGTTTATTTATCTCCTCCCTCAGAGAAAGGCTTCCCTGGTGGCTCAGATGGTAAAGAATCCACCTACAATGCAGGAAACCCAGGTTCAATCCCTGTGTCAGAAAGATCCCCTGGAGAAGGGAATGTTTACCCACTCCAGTGTGCTTGCATGGAGAATTTCATGAACAGAGGAGTCTGGTGGGCTTCAATCCATGGGGTTGCAAAGAGTCAGACACGAGTGAGCAACTAACACTTTCAGAGAAAGTGTAAGAGATATCCAGGGAAGAGAAATAACTGACAAATAATGAACACACCTTGGTGAGCCAGTTGAACCCATGGAGTTTCTCCCATGCTACATATCGCTGGCCTCATCATAAACATCTATTAACTTAAAGCTTAAGTCGAACAATAAGTCATTAGATTTGTGTTAAATGTTCAGAGTCCTTGCATTGAGAGAAGAAGCTAGGAATAAGACAGTTCCTATTAGGGGTCAACCGAGAGAATGAAGACTAATGATGGCGGCAGTCAGAGGAGGAATAAAAGGGAGATGGAGCATTAAGTAACACTGAGTGATTACAGTGTGGTAGGGATGGTGCATTTTTCCATTTAATATTCACAACAAACATGAGACAGGTATTATTATCATCCCTATTTTATAGATGCAGAAACTGAGGCACAAGGAAATTAAGCAACCTGCTTAAGATTCCACAGTCTGTAAGTGATAGGATTAGATGGGAATCTAATACCAAAGATTGACTTCTTAACCACTATGCAAAGATATATCTTACTTACCAGTTTATATGATTAATCTCTAATGTATCTAAAAGAGAAATGATATAAAGAGCTAGTAAATATGAACTCATTCATATTTTCACTATCTATCGAAATATCTGCATGTCCAGATGCTTTCTTGGGATTTCTGAAATAATGTATCCTCCTGGACTACATCTAAAGATTTATCATGGCTATTAACATGAGGATCAACACAAAAATAAAATAAGAGCTGAATGTTTTTCAGAAAACAGAGTCTTTAAATTTTCATCTTGAGCCTGAACTCTTAAGTTTCAATATTTATAATATGGTAATGTAGATTTTTCTACTGAAACACTAATTTGGCTAGATTTGAATCTATATAAATATTAACCTAAGAAACCAAGTTTGGGTCTATATCTACATGAAAACATGAAACTGCTTTGTCAGATGCCACTAAAAATCCTGCATGCTAAAAAAGTAGATACAGTAAGGCTGGTATCAATCAGGGCTTCCTGATCTGTAGCTGAGTGGAAACATAGCAAGATGGAAGCAACTGACACGTAATGTATTTAAGGGAAAAATATCCAAGCTACACATAGTTAATCCTCATCTACTAGTGACCATATCATAATCCAAGGATTAAAATCTGAGTCTTTATACCTAAAAATTCTCAATGTGAGATGCTACTATCTCAGTTACCCTCTGCTATGTAACAAACATGCCATGATTTATTACTTTTCATAATTATGTGAGCTTTGACTAGGCCAGTCTCCTGCTGATTTCACCTGCTCTTACTAATGCATTTAGCTAGGCTGGAAGGTCCAAGATTGCCTCACTCACATGTCCAGAATTGGCTCTAGCTGTTGTGGGGGGTCCCTTGGTTTGCCCCCTCCCAGCCCCTCACCCCCAGTAGCCTAGAATATATTCTTCAAATCGGGTGCGGTGTAGGGAGTCTCAGGAAAATACATCAAGAGAGATGATAAAAGATGCAAGGTCTTTGGAAGCCAAGACTAACACTCACACAACATAACTTCTGCCACATTCTACTGATCACAGCAAAATAAGTCTGGCCCAAATTCAGGGGTCTGGAGAAGGAGAGCTTACCCCGAAGTATGGGAACAGCAAAGTCACATGGCGAAAGGATGTATATTGGATGTGAAGAAATTGTGGCCACGAAGCAATTTACCACAAACTCACAGGCACACACAGAGAAAGAGAGAGGGAAGGTCAACCCGAATGACTACACTGATGCCAACATCTCAACAGCCCAGTCATGATACTGTAGTATAGTTTGCAAAATGTTGCCACTGGCGAAACAGGATAAAGAGTACATGAGATCTGTCTGTGTTATTTCTTACAATAACATTTGAGTCTATAATTTTACTCAAAAAAAAGTTTAATTTAAAAAATTCAACTGGTAAGAATCATAAAAAGCTTAATAAACAAAATAAACCTTGTTACCATGACATTTACCCATCCATGGTAAGGCCAGATATAAAATAACACGTGCAATTTATCAAACCATTTATTCCAAAAATATTCTTTGAGTGTCTGTCATGGGCCTGGTACTCTTCTAGGCACTGCAAATAAAAGAGCGAGCAAAGGACTAAACTCTTTTCCTCGTGAAATACACTTCCCAATATTTAGTCTGAATACTATGGCAAGCTACCAAAACGACTAGAGGAGAAGGCTCAGGAGCTGATAATAATCAATGAGAAAAATGGTACTATAACACAAGGAACTACAAACTATTCAAATGTCTGTACTATTCAAACTATTCAAATGTTCCTGGAAGGTGTAATTTGTTTCCAGGAAGTGTAATTTGTTTCTAAAGCTTAGGAGGCTGTCTAGCTAAGTCGTCTTTACTTCCAGACCCCAATAACCCAGAACCATGGGATATTTCACAGACATTTGTACATGTGTACTTGTACGATACATACGTATGAATAACCTACATATAATGTACACATTTATCAAATCGTCACATTGCATACTGTAAACATATTTCAACTTTGTCAATTACCTTTTAACAAAGCCAAGAAATTTTTTTTTAAGATAAGAAACTGAACTATTGGAGGCTGAGCTTCTTCCCGACACACTGCGGCTGCGCAGACTTGGCAGGGATGCTGCCGCGCCGTCTACTGCTTTTGCCTCCCTGGCGTGTATGCTCCCTTTTCCTTTGGGAAAACCGCTTCTTCCTTGCTCCTTGTACAGGCGGCTTGATTGAGGCCAGTCCTAATTAAGAAGATGGCCATATGATCTAGGAGTAAACTAATCGGCACATTCGAGGATAGAAAGTGTGTTAGTCACTCAGTTAGTCCAACTCTTTGGAGACCCCATGGACTGTGTATAGCCCACCAAGCTCCTCTGTCCATGGGACTCCCCAGGCAAGAAGTTGGAGTGGGTTGCCATTTCCTCCTCCAGGGGATCTTCCCAACCCAGGCATCAAACCCCATTCTCCCGCACTGTAGGCAGATTCTTCATCTTCTGAGCCACCAAGGAGGCCCATTCAGAGTGAAAGTCAGGCGCAGGACTTTTCTAGAATTCTGGGGCAGCACTCTTTTTCCTGTGGTGTTAAGTGAGCAGTGTACGAGCTAGAGTGGCTGACTGCATCTCACCAAGACGAGGAATTTTCACCAGCCTGAAAATGGCACAACGCATAGGAAGGCCAAGTCCAGAGACGGCAAGAGAATGGTTCTCAGTGAACGTATCTGAGGTTCTGAAGTCATCTACCCCAGGACTCCCTGTCAAGCTTTGTTTCTCTTTTGCTTGTTTGTTTCGTTTTTGTCACACAAACAAATAAAATTCACTTTGGGCTTAAGCTAGTTTGTCTCAGGTTACTGCTACTCATGACTGAAAGTGACCCAGTCAATAAAAAGGAAGATGGTGCAGAGAATCTGGGAATGTCTTGGCAAAGCAAGATGGAGGGCTGGACAAGAGAATACTGATTTTTCAGAGAAAAAAAATGAAAACGGAGTCGCTGTGTCCTTGCTTTCTCGCCTTCTCTGGCCCCTGAACCAGAAGCCTGCCTCACCGTCCAACAGACAGAGCCAGCAGCGCTTGTCTCAGAATTTGATGAAGACACATCAGGATAATACTATGAAGTGATCCCTGTTACTAGCACCAAAATAAAAGAGAAGCATCTTTGTGTCTACAGAGTATTAGAGGGATAGATGCTGGTATATGATGACCCAAAACATCAAACAAGGTCCTCTGGGTCCACATATGTAAGGTTCAAGTGCTAGACAAGAGAGACAAGTGTTTCTTTAAATGTATTAGTATGAGTTCTCCAGAGTAACAGGACAAATAAGATGTGTATGTATAGAGAAAAAAGATTAATTCTAAGGCAATGGCTCATCCAGTTCAAAATCTGCAAGGTGAGTTATTACACGGGAGTCACATGAGAAGCCAAAATTACAGTTCAAGTGGGAAGGCTGTCTACTAGCAGAATTCCTTTCTTCTGGGCAGAGGTCAGTCTTTTGTTTTGTGCGGACCTTCATCTGATCGGATAAGGCCCACCTATATTATGGAGAGCCATCTGCTTTACTCAAAGTCCACTGATTTAAATGTTAATCTCCCTAACACTGTCACATGAACATCAAGAATAATATTTGACCAAATATCTGGCACTATGTCTAGCCAAGTGAGCACATAAAATTAACCATCCCACTAAATACAGGAATGACAATTTTAGCAAATTGTTCCATGCAATCCCAAATCAACTAAAATTTTTCTGGCTTACAAAATCCAGATCTCTAGAAAAACATACTCCTAGTATGCTCTCACTGACTTCCACATCTGAAATACACAGTATGCATAGTTGGATATGATAAGAAGCGTGTTCCAAAATCAGGAAAAAAGCCTGAGCTCCAGTCGCAAGTCTGGTGCTAATTCAGCCAGGTCTTTTCACCAAGCTGGATTTCAGTTTAAGGTGAGGCGTATGCCTGCATGCTAAGTTGCTTCAGTCATGTCTGACTCTTTGTGACCCTGTGGACTGCAGTTCACCAGGCTCCTCTGTACACTGGACTGTCCAGGCAAGAATACTGGAGTGGGTTCCCACACCCTCCTCCAGGAGATCTTCCTGACCCAGGGATCGAACCCTCGTCTCTTATGTCTCCTGCACTGACAGGCAGATTTGTTGCCTCTAGCACCAAGATGAGGGGAATAGAACTAGTGATTTCCAAAATAACTTTAAACTTTTAATTTTGCCATGCTTCTAATCACTCTCATCAAGGACCACTGTGTTACCCTCCCTAGAAGCTCCCCAGTCTGTGGTTATAATATGGACTTCAAATGCCAGGTTGGGTATTGTTCTATTTCCAGCTCCAATCTTTATCCTATTTAAATAAAAGTGGGATATGTGCTTCTGAGAATAGCAATAACGGGGTCTGTGGGTGTTGGCAGCAACCTAGCCAAGATGATGCTGAACTGCTAGAGGCAGCCCATACTAACAGGTTTTCTCAGCTATATCAGGTGGATGTTTGTTTTCTCAAAGGAAAACAAGTTGGATCCAAAGGACAGCAATGATGACAAACGCATTCAGCCCTTCTCTGTGGTTCTGAGAAATTTCTGCTCAGAGGGAAGAGATATTTCAAGATGATCAAGAAAAGTTTGAAAGCTTATCTGAGGAAAGAGGATTTGAGCTAAAGCCAAGAGGCAACCCACGTCAAATTGCATTTTCACTATTCCTGGAAACACAGAGATGCTCTTTTATCCCCTATACTTCCTATCATAGCACGTTTATGTTTAGCACCTAAGATGCGATTTTTTAAAAATCAAGGAAGTTACCTCGTTGATCCAGAATGCAAAATGATGCAGCTTCTATGCGAGATGGTATGGAGATTCCTCAAGATATTAAAAATAGAACTGATAGCTTACGGTGAACGATGTTGTGTTCATGATCTCCAAAGATTTAGCCTCAGGACCAGAGACCAGGCTTGAGCGCAGGGCTCTTGTGTGGCAGAAGTTTTATTACAGTGAAAAGGGACAAAGAAAGCTTCTGACACAGACGTCAGAGGGGGCGGAGAGTGCCCTACTCGCTAGTGTTAGCAAGGGAGCTATACACTTTTTAAATTAGTTATTACAATAAATCGAAAGAATGTCTCAAGGTTGTAAAAATTTTACCAGACACACTCCCACAGTTTACATTTTTAAATAACAGGATTAGAACTTAACGATGGAAAGACTTTACCAGACTCACTCCCATAATACACATTCCAAGATATCAGGATTAGTCATGAAGGTTTTCAGGAAGGAGAAACTGTCCTCAAGCAGGATACGTTGCTGTTCTATAATCCTTAGCACAGAGTTTAAACTGAGTTGTTTGTTGTGTAATCATCAGTTCCGGGCTTATAGAAAAAGAAACATTTTATGTGACTAAGACTAAGGAATGTAGAAAAAAAAAATCTGTCCTTTCCTCCTCCCTGAGAATTCCAGAATCCAGTAATCACCCTTCTAGATATTTATTCAAAAGAATTGAAATCAGGATCCTGAAGAGATGTCAGCACACAATGTCCATTGCAGCACTATTCATGGTAACCAAAATATGGAAACAACCTGAATGTCTGTCAGTGGGAAATGCAAATGTGGCGTATATACACAACGGAATATTATTCAACCTTGAAAAAGAAGGAAATTCCACAATATGCACCAACATAGGTAAATTTTGAAGACATTATGCCAAGCAAAATAAGCCGGTCACAAAAGGACAAATACTATATTATTTCACTTATATGAGGTACCTAAAATAATTAAATTCAATAATCATATAGTAGAATGGTGTTTACCAAGGACTGGGCACAGGGGGAAATGGAAAATTGCTAATCAATGGGCACAAAGTTTCACTTATGCAAGATGAATAAGTTCTAAAGATCTGCTGCACAATAGTGTACTATAGTAAACAATACTGTATTACATTCCTAAAAATTGTTAAGAAAGCAGATAGATCTCAGTAAATATTCTTGCTAAAATTAAAGAATAATTTTAAAAAGAGCTATAAGAGACATGCAGTCTAAGGGACATATATTCTAAGAAGAAAAAAGAACAACATGGAAAAGAGGCAAATCGGTTTTATAATGAAGATGTGACAATAGATTACAAAGCAGGAAATGTAAATTATCATAGGTTGCTCTGAATTAAAATTATCTTATAGCTGTTCTGGTGATTCTAGTTACTGCACAGTCCCTGGGGGCAAGAGTCACCTCACATTCTCTGTATTTGTCACTTCCCTCAGCACATTGCCTGACTGACACAGGGTAGATCTGCACATGTTTGTTGGGACAATAAGGAATGAGTGCCGCTCCAAGTCATAGCTATCTCTGACTTAAATTTTTTGTCAGCTAATATAAAGGCTTTGCTGACATTCAGATAAAGCCTTTCAGAAGTCTAGTGATTAATTATTAAGAAACACCTTATTTTAAGAAATATTTTAAATGCATAAAATATTCATTTTATGGATTCAACTATGGATGAAGATTCTTAACTGTTGAGAGATATACTGAGAGAATAAAATATTTAAAATGTGTTATTGTCATAGTTGTTTCATTATCCTATTGTGCCCTTACATTAATCTGCAATATGAGAAATAAATGTAGCAGAAATTCATAACATAACAATGATTTCCAGTTTCTAACAAAGTACCAAGAAGTTCAGGACAAGAAGGTACTCCAAGTATATGCAGATGGCTCCCACTGCCAACATCTAATCTCACAGGAGAAGTGGAGAGACTGACAGATCTCAGAGCCCCGCCTGCACGTAAACCACAAGAAAGCTTCGGGGAGTCAGGGGGTTGCTACCTCCCGCTAAGGAAGAAGAGTGTGCTGCGGACTGAGAAGATGTGAGGCCACACCAAAACGGTTCAGAAAGTTTCCTACTAACTCTTTTCCTTCTTCCTCATTGCCCTGTGAGGATACTGGTTGCCACTTCACTACAGCAGTGAAGGCACAGATGTTAAGGAAAGAATAGCAGAGAAACACTGGAATGCAGCAGGACAAAGAACCTGTAACGATGCAACCTCGCAGGAGGGCTGGCCACTGAACATCCCCTCCTCCTCTTCTGCTGGCTCTGGGGGCAAGGTAGTTACATACAAAGGCGCTGGACGGCCTCTGGACGGAGCCAGGCGTGGCGACACCTGAAGCAGAGGACACTGGACTAGGTAAAACTCAGATTACACACCACGGTCTCTCCCTGTGCACTGAAATCTTAAAATTACCCGAGGAGTACAAACTAGAGCCGGAGTTGATGCCCATCCCCTCAAAGTCAAACCAGCTGCATCTGTAAAGGAGGAAAAGATATACCTGTAAAAATATTAGAGGCCCTTGAGGAGAATACAGATTCTGAAAGAAAGATAATAAATAGAACACCTTACACAAAAACTAAACTAAGCCAATAATCTCAAACAAAAGTTAATGAAACTGATGGGAAGCAAAAACATGAAGTGTCAAACAGATAAGTTTTCAAAATCCAGGCTTAGTGAAATTATAGTAAAATTTTTCTAAAATTTTAACTCCTTTAGAGTGAAAAGGTAAAAAACTTACAATGTAAGAACAATCAAATGGATATCAAATTTCTCAACAGTAACATTGATTTAGAAAAGGCAGAGAAGCCAGAGATCAAATTGCCAACATTCACCAGATCATAAGAGAGTTTCAGAAAACCACCTACTTCTGCTTTATTGACTACGCCAAAGCCTTTGACTGTGTGGATCACAATAAACTGTGGAAAATTCTTAAAAAGATGGGACTACCAGACCACCTTACTTGCCTCCTGAGAAATCTGTATGAAGGTCAAGAAGCAACAGTTAGAACTAGACATGAAAGAACAGACTGGTTCCAAATTGGAAAAGTGAAGTGACTGAAGTCGCTCGGTCATGTCTGACTCTTTGCGACCCCATGGACTATAGCCTACCAGGCTTCTCCGTCCATGGGGTCCTCCAGGCAAGAATACTGGAGTGGGTTACCATTTCCTTCTCCAAAATTGGGAAAGGAGTACGTCAAGGCTGTATATTGTCACCCTGCTTATTTAACTTCTATGCAGAGTACATCATGTGAAATGCCAAGCTGGATGAAGCACAAGCTGGAATCAAGACTGCCAGGAGAAATATCAATAACCTCAGATATGCAGATGACATCACCCTTATGGCAGAAAGCAAAGAGGAACTAAAGAGTCTCTTGATAAAAGTGAAAGAGGAGAGTGAAAAAGTTGGCTTAAAACTCAACATTCAGAAAACTAAGATCATGGCATCCAGTCCCATCACTTCATGGCAAATAGATGGGAAACAGTGGAAACAGAGATAAACTTAATTTTTCTGGGCTCCAAAATCACTGCAGATGGTGACTGCAGCCATGAAATTAAAAAATACTTGCTCCTTAGAAGAAAAGCCATGACCAGCCTAGACTGCATATTAAAAAGCAGAAACATTACTTTGCTAACAAAGGTCTGTCTAATCAAAGCTATGGTTTTTCCAGTAGCCATGTGTGGATGTTAGAGTTGGACCATAAAGAAAGCTGAGTGCCAAAGAATTGATGCTTTTGAACTGTGGTGTTGGAGAAGACTCTTGAGAGTCTCTTGGACTGCAAGGAGATCCAAAGAGTCAGTCTAAAGGAAATCAGTACTGAATATTGGAAGAACAGATGCTGAAGCTGAAGCTCCAACACTTTGGCCACCTGATGCAAAGAACTTTAGAAAAGACCCTGATGCTGGGAAAGATTGAAGGCAGGAGAAGGGGACGACAGAGGATGAGATGGTTGGATGGCATCACCGACTCAATGGCCATGAGTTTGAGCAAGCTCTGGGAGTTGGTGATGGACAGGGAAGCCTGACGTGCTGCAGTCCATGGAGTCGCAAAGAGTTGGACACGACTGAGTGACTAAACTGAACTGAACACTGATACATGAAAATATTGAAATAATCTACAGAATGTTGAACAAAGAGTTTTGGATCTGTGATTTAATATCCAGCTAAACTATTACTTAAATGTAATGATGAGATAGTTATTCAAAGCCTTAAGAGATCACAAAAATTTATCATACAAAGACTGTTTGAAAGAACTCTTGAGAAATATACTCCAACATAATAAGTAATGAACCCAAGGGGAAACAATAAGATGTGAGAAGTAAGGATGAGGCAAAACTTAATTTATTTTACCTAATAAGCAGTAACCATAAATGCATATGCATAAAAACCTAAAATTAAAGTTCTAGACAATACTAATAGTACAATGACGTTTAAGGGAAGATTTAAGAGGGATATGAGAGAAGTTAGAATATATCTTGTCCTATTCAGTGTAATTGTTTGATATGGAAAAATAAGCACAATTTTAAGTCTTACTAAGTTGGGAGTAAAAAAAGTATACACCACAAGTATAAAAATAAAATGTTTATTTTTAAAATGGAAGAAAAACTGTCATCTACCTAGTGGAACATATAAAAGGGGAAAAATAAGTGAAAGGAACTGTAAATGGAAAGCAAAAAATAAGATGACAGAAATATTTGAGGAAAAAAATTTAATTTCATATAAATGAACCATATTCAGTCAAAAGGCAGTGAATTCAAGGGTAAATATTAATGGGTGAAAAAGTAAAGAAAGTATACAGAAATATCAATAAGAGAACAGAAAATATACCAGGAAAATAAGAAATAAAGCAGGTTATAGAACTTATGGTAGAAAATATAAGGGAAAAGAGGAACATCATATACTGATAAAAAGAATATTACATGAATAATATACAAAATCACAGGTATATATATATGTATATAGCCTTGAAATGTATGTTTATTTTTTAAATCACTAAAAATTAGGACAGATTAATAGCTAAATCAACAATGTAAGTAAAGATTTTAACACATTCATAACAGAAACTGCTAGATCAACAGACAAAAGTAAGCCAAATAGAAAATGTATAAATCCCACAATAAGCTTGATCACATAGAACATTAAAATCAGTAACTCAGATTGCATAAAATTTTTGAGCCCACAGGAACATCCGAAGAAATCACATTTTATTTAGCATGTTTTTTAGGACAGAATTTACTAGATTGACTTTTTTTTTTTTTCCAATAATTCAATGTTGTAGGCTCTCGTGAGAATTTCCTAATCTCTTTTAAAGATACGGCCTTTAAGAATGCAGGCTAAAAGTCAATATTTGCATGTATATTACCATATGTAAAATAGATGATCAGTGCAAGTTCGATGCATGACACAAGGCACTCAAAGCCTGGTGCTCTGGGGTGACTCAGAAGGCTGGGGTGAGGAGGGAGGTGGGAGCAGGGGTTCAGGACGGGGAGACACATGCACACCTGTGGGTGATTCATGTCAGTGTGCAGCAATAACCACAATGTTGTAAAGAAATTATCTTCCAATTAAAATAAATTAATTTTTTAATACTATAAAAAGTCAGTAGTTGTTTACCTGTTATTTTAGATTTATTTGTATTATTTCTTATTCCTTCTGTTTTACTTAAATTTAGAGATAACTCCTATGAGTAAAGTGTGTTTTCCCATGTATTATCTCTGCCTCTCCTGGAATGAATATTACAATCTAAAACACATTCTTTTGAATCCTCTGACATTAGTAAATTACCTTTATTGTTATCAACAGTTATTTAGGGTCGTATCTGGCTTTCCTGGGCTTCCCAGGTGGTGATAGTGGTAAAGAACCTGCTTGCCAATGCCGATACGGGAGATGTGAGAGATGCAGGTTGATCCCTGGTTCGGGAAGATCCCCTGGAGAAAGAAATGGCAACTCACTCCAGCAGTCTTGCCTAGGAAGTCCCATGGACAGAGGAGCCTGGTAGGCTACAGACCATGGGGTCTCAGTGAGTTGGATTCTACTTGGTGACTAAACAACAGCAAACAACAACTTGTGAAGAAAGTTGATGTTTTGAGCCACAAATAAATTAAGACTTTAAAAGAGTCATATTGACTGTGGCAAAACCAATACAGTATTGTAAAGTAAAATAAACTAAAATAAATAAATAAAATAAAAAAGATGTGCTTCTTCCAACAATAGCCCCCTATTTTGACCCTTAATCTGCTCCTCTACTCTTGGTCCATGAAAGTCGCTCAGTTATGTCTGACTCTTTGAATTCTCCATGCCACAATACTGGAGTGGGTAGCCTTTCCCTTCTCTAGGGGATCTTCCCAACTCAGGGATCAAACCCAGGTCTCCCACGTTGCAAGCAGATTCTTTACCAGCTGAGCCACAAGTGAAGTCCAAGAATACTGGTGGGTAACCAGTCCCCTCTCCAGCGGATCTTCCTAAACCAGGAGTTGAGCTGGGGTCTCCTGAATTGCAGGCAGATTCTTTACCAGCTGGGCCACCGGGGAAGCCCGTCTTGGTCATGCATATTGGATAAAAACAGAGATTCCATGGGGAGGCACATGTCCCTGAATGAAACCAAAACCACAGTGTAATCCCTTGGCCTCAAAGGTGGTTTCACTGTGAGCATGAGGTCTAAGTCTCACAAGTTATCTGGGAACTGCCAGAACTGATGCAATCTGCTTCTGATGGATTTTAGCCTGAAAGAAGGATAGTAACTTTTTCCACCACACAGGAAAATCCTGCCTGAGAATGGAGTCAACACAAACGAAATAACACAAGATCTTGATGAAATTATTTGAGTTTCTTTGTCCATCTGTGTTTGAAAACAGCTCTCCCCTAAAGTTTCTAAAGACATGGACCAATAAATTACTTTCTTATTTAATTAATTTGTGTGGAATCTACTATAACTTTCAACCAAAAGTTTTGATGATGTGACTTGCTTATATTCCTCAAAAACTTACTTTAAAGGCAATTCCAGAAAATAAATTCAAAAGTATGTTGAACCATGACAACATAATTGAAATGAAATCTCCCAAAGTAGTTATACTGGGAAATAAACATTTGGATGCATAGATTCTTACACGTTTGGTAAAATATCCTTCTCTGTTTAATTTTAACTTATACTTTAGCTACTCTAAAGTCAGATCTTCTCACTGCAGCCTGAGTCACATACCCATCCTTATAACCAAGTAATTGAGCAGTGTTACCAAAAGAGAAGGGTGAAAATGGGTGCCAGGCAGATAAAAGCAACACATATTCACCAGGTTTCCCTGGTGGCTCAGATGGTAAAGAATCTGCCTGCTGCAATGCAGGAGACCTGGGTTTAATCCCGGGGTCAGGAAGATCCCCTGGAGAAGGGAATAGCGATCCACTCCAATGTTCTTGCCTAGAGAATTCCATGAACATAGGAGCTTGGCAGGTTATAGTCCATGGGGTTAAAAAGAGCTGGACACAACTCAACGGCTAACACTACTATTCACTAGGGTTCTATCTGAACAAGTGTGAGCATAATAGGAAAGCATTTTAATTTTTCATCATTTATCAGATTTAAAATGCTTTTA
Source organism: Neotragus pygmaeus (assembly GCA_006410875.1). Taxonomy (NCBI): domain Eukaryota; kingdom Metazoa; phylum Chordata; class Mammalia; order Artiodactyla; family Bovidae; genus Neotragus; species Neotragus pygmaeus. The sequence goes on along the minus strand of SJYV01031985.1, from coordinate 860,915 downwards.
ACGGGGCTTATGCTTTATATCAAGGATTTAAACCTAGAATCCACTAGTTATTATAGGATTCAGATTGTTCATAAAACCTCTGATAATATGCAAAAGTGGTGTGCATGAGCATATGAAGATTCAAGGGAAGGGAATCTATAGCTTTTATTAGATTCTCAGAACAGCCCACAATCCTAGAAAAGGTTCGGAATTACTACCTTGAGATAGCAAATGAACAAATTCCAAGGGAAATATATCCATCTTTTGAAATGACTCAAGATAGAACATGTACAATACAGCAGTAGGCTAACAGTGGCTATCTCTGGGGCTGGGGCGAGGGCTAGTTTTTCTTCTTTCTGCATTTCCAGCATTGTCCATGATGCATATGAATGATGTCTGTCAAATGAAAGGTTAATTTAAGGGAAAAAGGTGCACCTATATCCCTGGGTGTATCATAAATCTTTCAGATCCAACAAAGCAATAAGCCATTTCAATATTTAAATTAATGGGCAATACACAATCAAAGTGTCAACATATTAGAGGCATTAAAAACTCAAAGTAATCAGAAAATCTCATATTCTCCAAACTAAAATTGTGCCATTCTCTGTTAAGCTCACTAACTGCCCAAACATTTAAGATGTAAAAAAGAAAAGAAAAAGTAAGGAAAATGTGAACAACGTTTCCTAAATCAATCCTGCTATCACATTCAGATTTTCATTCAAATACTCCCCCCAAGAGCTTTAAAACCTCATTGGTGAAGAGTGTCCCCCAATAAAGTGTACCACTGTGCTCTGTGCCCAAAAATTAATAAAACTTAACCAAGATAATGACTTATAAGTAGTCTCCATTGGGTGAGTCGGGGTGGGAAAAGACTCATTTCCTGCTAGTGATCATTATTTCTGGGTAAATTATTTCCTAGCTCTCTCTCCCAAAGGTGACTTCCTCTAGAGAGTTCCTACAGAGAAACCAATAGCCTACGAGGGTTTATTTTAAGGTCATAATCTACTCACCAGCCCATGTCAACGTCACAGTCTTCCTCTTTATCTTTTTTTTTTTCCTTTTTTTCAAACCTTTCTAAGATGTATTCCTTATTCCTCTCCCTCAACTAAAAAGTAACAACAATAATAACAAGTAGCATTAATGCAGTACTTAGCATAACGTCCAGTATATAAATGGAGAAGGAAATGGCAACCCACTCCAGTATTCTTGCCTGGAAATCCCCAGGACAGAGGAGTCTGGTGGGCTGCAGTCCATGGGGTCGCAAGAGTCAAACACGACTTAGCGACTAAACCACCACCACCACACCAGTGTATAGAAAGGTTTTGTAGCTATACATTCACTTTCTCATTGCTTTATTCTTTGAACAAATATTTACTGAGTATCTACCACTTGCCAAGTACCACATTAGATTCTTCGTGTTCATTAGTGGTGAGAGCAGATCATGCTCATAAGGGGTTTTCATTGCAATGGGAGATGAACAATAAAGAATAAGCACAAGTAAATTAAATAGCATCTAAAAGACTATCCTGGTGATCCAGTGGTTAAAAATCCACCTGCTAATGCAGGGGATGCAGGTTCGATCCCTGTTCCTGGAAGATCCCACATGCCACAAGGCTACTGAGCCCATGAGACACCACTGTTGAAGCCTTCGTGCCCTAGAGCCCAGGCTAAGCAATAAGAAACACCACGCAGTGAGAAGTCTGTGCTTCACAGTTGGAGCGCAGTCTCCACTGCTGCAACTAGAGAAAGCCCGCACGCAGCAGTGAAGACCCAGCACAGCCCAGAGTAAATGAAGAAACAAAAATTAAACTAAATAAGTAGTGCATAAGGAGATGATAAAAAAGTAAAGCAGGGTTAGGAGATTAGGAGTGCCACAGGAAGGCTGCACATGGTGCATTGATTTCTAAGCAAGGTGGTCAGTACCAGCTTCATCTTCTTTTTTTTTTTTTTTTGGTCACTCCTTGTGGCATGTGGAATTCTTGTTCCCCCACCAGGGATCAAACTCACATCCCAGCATTGGAAACACAATCTTAACCACTGGGCCACTAGGGAAGTCCCAAGATTTGAACAAAGATTTGCATGTGAGAAGTGTAAAGTGATGTGAAAGTCATTCAGTCATGTCTGACTCTTTGCAACCCCTTGGACTTGAAATTCTCCAGGCCAGAATACTGGAGTGGGTAGCCTTTCCCTTCTCCAGGGAAATATAAGAAAGTTGGCCCCAAAAATACCTGGCAGAGAAAATGGTAAACACAAAAGTTGTAGAGTGAAGGTATAAGTGACCAGCTCAAGGAATAAAGTGGCCTTAGACTATGGTAAGGTGAGAAAGGAAGAGATGAGAGAAGGGGAGGGCAGATCAAGGACAGCCTTGCAGGCTTGTGTAAGGACAGAGTTTTCTGAGAGAAATGGAATCCACTAGACAGCACTATGACCTGACTTTATTTTTAAAGATCTCTCTGGCAAGCTCAAGCTGCTGAGAAAAGATGGTAGAGGACAATGCTAGAGGTGAACTCAGATCTAGGTGGTAGCAGCAGAAGCAGTGAGAAGCAGCTGGTTTCAGGACAGTCTTTGAAGACAGTGGCCAGGTGGGTGTGGGGTCTGAGAGAGAGAAACGAGGCTGACTTCAAAGGTTTGGGCTGGAATCAAGGTTGCTGGAAGAAATGTCAGTAACCTCAGATATGCAGATGATACCACCTTTATGGCAGAAAGTGAAGAAGAACTAAAGAGCCTCTTGATGAAAGTGAAAGTGGAGAGTGAAAAAGTTGGCTTAAAGCTCAACATTCAGAAAACTAAGACCCTGGCAACCGGTCCCATCACTTTGTGGCAAATAGATGGGGAAACAATAGAAACAGTGAGAGCCTTTATTTTGGAGGGGCTCGAAAATCACTGCAAATGGTGACTGCAGCCATGAAATTAAAAGACACTTACTCCTTGGAAGGAAAGTTATGACCGACCTAGACAGCATATTAAAAAGCAGAGATATTACTTTGGCAACAAAGGTCTGTCTAGTCAAAGCTATGGTTTTTCCAGTAGTCATGTATGGATGTGAGAGTTGGACTATAAAGAAAGCTGAGCGCAGAAGAATTAATGCTTTTGAACTATGGTGTTACAGAAGATTCTTGAGAGTCCCTTGGACTGCAACGAGATCTAACCTGTCCAGCCTAAAGGAAATCAGTCCTGAATATTCATTGGAAAGACTGATGCTGAAGCTGAAACTCCAATACTTTGGCCACCTGATGCAAAGAATTAACTCATTGGAAAAGACCCTGATGCTGGGAAAGATTGAAGGCAGGAGGAGAAGGGGACAACAAAGGATGAGATGGTTGGAGGGCATCACCAACTCGATGGACATGAGTTTGAGCAAGCTCTGGGAGTTGGTGATGGACAGGGAAGCCTGGCGTGCTGCAGTCCATGGGGTCACAAAGAGTTGGACATGACTGAGCAACTGAACTGAATGAACTGGAGAGAGCCACCATGAGTGAGATGGAGAAAGCTGTGGGTGAAGCAGGTTTGAAGCAGAAGTTCTGGATTTCAGTTTTGGACACGTCACTGTTGTTGGAGATGTATTATGTGTTAGCCATCCAATGGAGCTATCGAATAACCAGGTGGATGTATGGGTGTGAGGTTTAAGAAAAAGGTCTGTTTTAGAGATAAAATTTTAGAGGTCATCAGCACATGGTTGATATGTAGAACCATTAGCCTGGGACTTCCCTGGTAGCCCAGTGGCCAAGACTCCATGCTCCTGGTGCAGAGGCACTGCGTTTGACCCCTGGTCAGGGAACTAGAGCCCATATGCTGCAACTGAGTTCCCACGCCACAAAAAAATCAGTGATTCCATGTACCACAACGAGGATGCTGCATGGCCAAATAAATAAATTTTTTTAAAAAATAAAATAAAACCATTAGGCTGGTTTGGGAGAGGGGAGGAAAGAAAAGAAAGCAGAGCAAGGTCTGAGCCCTGTGACGTGCATGCATGCTCAGTCGCCCAGTCGTGTCCGACTCTTTATGACCCTATGGACTCTAGCCCGCCAGGCTCCTCTGTCCATGGAGTCTTCCAGGCAAGAATGCTGGAGTGGGGTTCTTCATGCCCTCCTCCACAAAATTTTCCCGACCGAGCGATGGATCCAGCATCTCCTGCGAATCCTGCACGGCAGGCAGATTCTTTACCCACTGAGCCCTGGGAAGCCTGAACCCTGTAACACTCCAACATTAAAATTCAGGAAAATAAGGGGAAAACAAAACTGAAAGGAACTAAAGGTAAGATATCTGTGAAATAGGCAAGAAATACCATAGCCTTTAGGCAGTAAGCACGCACAATTATTATTCCCATTTTACTTCAGGACACTGAGGCTTAGCAAGGTCGTGGTACCCTGGATACAGCGCTATCTGTATTTGACTCTCCTTTGCCTGATTTCATCATCCAGAATGCTAAACTGCTATCTACCTAATCTTCAAGGCACGTCTCTCCCTGAAAAATACTGCTCTCTTTCCTTACCTCTCAAATGCTCATTATCCTACAATACGTGTCCTTCAACGCTAAACTATTTGGACATCATTCTCCATTCTGCCACTGCTTCTTGTAGATCCTTAGCTCTTTACACCTTCAATTTTTTTAAAATGTGTGTTTGCTTCTTCAAAGTACCTGTGATTCCCCCATCACTCCTTATAGCCTTCCTTATTATCATCTATTCCCCTCCCCATCATTTCTCAAGATCCACGGAGGACTCTGCAAGTTGAGATAATTCAGTATCAGCGTGGGTGATTATCCAACAACACTTTTTCCACCACTGAGGCCTGACAGCCTAAATACCCGAGACTAATGCTCTGTTCCACAAGCAGAGCCTCCTAGACTCACATGCAGCCCACTCCCTCATGCCCATCAATGCTAACTATCGACTTCTTTTAGCCTTCCGGTTCCTCACCCCCTCTATTTCCTTCTTCTCTCTGAATACACTCTTGACTATTTTTCCCCTATTGAGCTGCAACTTCCAAGACAATTCTTCTGCTCCTACACCTCAGCAGCAATCTAAGGATTGCTAAGGGAATCATACCCGCTTGCTACTATGTTATTGTTTCCAATCTCAAACAGACCTTCACTGTTGCTGGGCAATACTTTTCATTCTTGTGTTTGTTCTATTTTCCCTTCTGCTCTCAGAGCAGCTGTTGCAAACTTCCATGACTCTAATCAATCCTCACCCACTCCACCGCCACTACACACACCATCCCCTTCCAAATCATCACAAAACCTTATCTCCTTCCTATTTCAAAGAGAAAATAGAAGCCATCAGTCATAAACTCTGTACCCCCCAAATTAATTCATCTGCCTCTCCTTCCTTTGTTCCTTAGAGGAATAGATGTCACATATCTTATCTAAGACTAACCCCTCTGTCTCTGGATCTCACCTCTTAGCTCATCCTTTTTGGCTCCTGCACCTTCAGCCTTTCTCACTCCCCTTGCTCCTACCTGCAACAATTAAACCTACTCTTATGTAGTAAGACAAGCTAGTGTACCTGTATTTTCTTCTGACACTCTTTGGATCAGGAGTGTTTTTTCTCTCTCCACTGGAATCCTGCTGTTCTTTATAAGCTTGGCTCAGAAATTTCCTTGATTCCATGGTCACCCCTACCTGGAACATACCTGTTCGAATTTCCATAGCATTTTGGGGTACCATTCTTAGATCACTTACCCCATACTATAGTTTATCCCTCGTGTTTCTTTCTTTCTTTCAATAAACACTTTCATTTAGCACTTACAATGTCCTAGATACTGTTCTAAACACATTTTAAAATATTAGCTCATTTAATAATATCAACAATTACAAATATTAACTCATTTAAATATCTGTATATACTTTGCTATAATTATATCATATTATATTATATCATATTCTATATCATATCTTAAAAGTCCCTGAAGGGAAAACTCATAATGATGTATCTTGCCATCTCTATTACACTCACTTTGCCTATAATAGGCATTTAATATGTTTTCTGAATCACAAATACATAGAAATAACTTGTGAATTGTGAAGTCGCTCAGTCATGTCCGACTCTTTGCAATCCCATGGACTGTTAGCCTACCAGGCTCCTCCCTCCATGGGATCCTCCAGGCAAGAGTACTAGGCATTTAATATGTTTTCCAAATCACAAATACATAGAAATAACTTAGACATCACATAATCTTCACACTAATGCCAAAACACCATATCCTGCTTTGTTGTACAAAATGAAGACATATCTTACATGGTCTTTTAGTTATGATGGAAAAAATTATATGTAGTCATATTTGACTGTAAAAATCTCTTCATTGTCACATGATTGAAGTCCTTCATGTTATCCTTCTGTAACTCTAGAAAATCCAGGGTTCCCTTCAGTGTTGCAAGAGATATGTAATGGGTTGGCCAAAAAGTTTGTACAAACTTGCTGGCCAAACCAGTATGTGTTTATTCTGCTGAATGCCAAGTGAAGTCATTGGTTTGCATCTTGTAGGATAATACTGGACCTTTAAATCCTAGAATCACTTACAGCTGGTGAGATATCACACAACGAGAGGCAGGTGAAAACTAGAAAACTGAAATCAACCAATAGAACTACAGATTCCTCTTTCCTAACCCACAATCCACACACAGCACATGCTTATCAAGGGTAATGGCACATAAACTTGCCCAAGTTTCTCGTGCTAACCACATCTCATTGAATCTGAACACATTAGCTGTAAGACACATAATGTTGTTTACCATTAAGAAATTTTTAATGCTGCCACTTCACTCTGTCATGCCATCAACTGTAAGAAGAATCTCAGTATTATAAATGATAAAATATGTAACGTAGAATCAGTAAGTACAGTACTGACATTTTTTAATCAAACTCTAAGATCCTCAAAAGCAAAAAAATAAATTCATTTTGTGTACCCTACAGAGCCTTCTTTGTAGTAGATCATCTTTTGTCTAATTTAATCATACATGTAAAACTCAGTTTAAATCTTCTCAGTGTGTTAGGGACCATCTCTTAATCTATGAAGAGACATAATGAATCAGTGTCTTATGATGTCGCTAGAATAAACTAAGTTCAAAGGAAATTTCCACCAAGCACTGTTAGGCTGCACCCTGCAGGCCTGCACTTGTACCTGCTCAGACATGAGACTGAAGACAGAGCCCAGAGACCGTGACAGAGACGTGGATGGTTTACTAGGGCATCTTACAAGTCAGCAACAGATTCACCAGGTGACACCCCACTGTGTACATCAGACTGCAGGCGGAACTCAGCAACAATCTTCTCAGGGGGACAGGAAGGCTCATCAGTGACCAGGGACATCCGCGCCCAGGGCCAGGGGCAAGCATGCAGGCAGTTACTGACTAAGCCCTGTGATTAAGAGAATTGGAGAGTTCTGTGGTTGGGTTGTAGGTGAAGCAGGCACTGGTCAAGCAAGGGATATACAGACACAAGAGAAGAGCCATCTTGAGTGGCCTGGCCAAACAAACACAAAAGCAGATTTCTCTTTATTATAAATATAAAACCCAAAGCATAAGGCATTTTGATCCCCAATACCCATTTATAAATAAGTGCAATCTCATTAAGACAAATCCTTTTAAAAGTATGGAAAACAATCAACACGTTCCTTGAAAGTTGTAGGTAGAATCAAGAAACGGAGCCATCAACCAAATTCACCACTGTTACTATTTATATATGAACCTCCGTGTTGGGGACATTTCTGCCTTTCTCTTCGTGTTTCTGCTCTGCCTACAGGGGGTGACTTGCTCTGTGCTTCCACCACCATCCGCTTCCTTGCTGCTAAGTCGCTTCAGTTGTGTCCGACTCTGTGCAACCCCATAGACGGCAGCCCACTAGGCTCCTCTGTCCCTGGGATTCTCCAGGCAAGTACACTGGAGTGGGTTGCCACTTCCTTACTAGCTGAATTCTCCAGAATCCAACTAAGGTATATACAAGGTTACAGATGAGTCAGGGCCTAAGGCAGACCCTGGATCCATTGCACAAATGGACAGGATCACTAAAGTTACGTGAGAGACACTAATTCCCAGTTTGTGGCTGGGTGAGTCCGAGTGGGCCTAACCTACAGGTCAACTATCAGCTAAGAGGGAATCGGGAGTTTCCCAGCCCAAGTCTTGTGCTACAGCATTTGTTAGACAGAACCATCAAGTATCTACTCACATATTATTTTTCATTTAAATACAGTTCTTAATATCTATGTTCCCTTTTGGAATCTCTAGGAAGGAGAACAACAAATGATAAATTCCAGCAAAAAAAAAAAAACCCACCCAGAATCATTACAGGGAAGACCCTCTCCCAGCCATAGTCACCCCCACTGCTTTGGTCTAACCATATCGTTCTATCTGGGCCCACAGCGTTTTAGTGTTAGTCCCGAGCTCACTTATTTTTCCCTTCATCCTCAGCTGCCATGCAAGGGAAGACCAGGGACAACTCTCTGAGCTTATCCTAACAAGGGAACAACTCCAACCCTCATACACAGACAGTAAGTGAGAAACAAGTCTCATGCATCTGAGTCATTTAATGACCTTGAAAGATATTTGACAGATACGTGCATACATACATATATACATACATAATACATGTGAAGTTTTGGTGAAACGTGAGAGAGGCAGTTTCTAGGCAGGTTGATAAGAAGTCTGGGGTCCCCCAGGAGGAGAGAGGCATCTGGGGTTCTCAAGAAGGAGGAAAGAACAAACTTTTTTTTTTCTACATTCCTTAGTCTTTGTCACATAAAATGTTTTTTTCTTTAAGCCCAGAACTGATGATTACACAACAAACAATTCAGTTTAAACTCTGTACTAAGGATTATATAACAACAATGTGTCCTGCTTGAGGACAGTTTCTCCGTCCTGAAAACCTTCTGGCTAATTCTGTTATCTTAAAATGTAAATTATGGGAGTGGGCCTAGTAAGATCTTTACAAACTTGAGACATTTTTTTGATTTACTGTAATAACTAATTTAAAAGTATATAGCTCCCTTGCTTAGACTAGCAAGTGCAGCTCTCCACCCACTCCGGTGTCTGTGTCAGAAGCGTTCTCTGTCCTCTTTCACTTTAATAAAGCCCAGCTGCACAAAAGCTCTTGAGTGATCAAGAGCTAAATCCTGGTCCCAAAGCTAAATCTTCTGCAGAGATCATGAATCCGACATCGTTCACAGTAAGCTATCACATGGAATAAGACTTTTTTTAAAAAAGAAGAAAAAAATTTGAGAACTATTCAGAAAGTATGTTCTCATCTAGTGGGTAAAGATTTCTGTCAAACATTATTATTATCTTCACAATAATTTTATTCTTAACATTTTCTTCACAATTTTTCTATATATAATTAACCTTATATCATTTGCCAAGATAAAATTTAAACAGGGCATGTTACATCACTTTATGGACACATGCAAGATTTCAGTGTTCCTGTGATCCTGAGCTTCTAGAGATAAAAAGCACACATATGACCATTAAATCCACTCTAAATATTCTGTAGATAAAGAAACTAAGACGGAAAAATTATCTGTGATGCATTCAGCCACTGACGAAGAACTAATGCTTTAGGCAACTACATTTTTACGAAAGAACACCAGCCACAGAGCCTGATCAGTTAAGAAATAGAATGAGAAAGAATATATATATATTTTTTGCTCTTTGTATGAGGCCAAGCTGGGGGAGAATGAGGGGCAAGGCATATAATAGAGACAAATGGAATGCTAGCAAGGACACTTGAAATATCATCCAAAGAAACATTCTAGGAGACAGGGAGACCCACATAGTTATTTACTAAAACCAGATTGATATTTCAATACAAAAGCAAGAATGGCTGAAAAGTGTGCAAGAATCTCATTAAAACCACTCAAATTCCACTTTCAGGCCTCAACAGAATATCAAAGGAAACAGTACTTTTTTTTTTCATTTATAAGCTATCAGATATTCTTTTACAGTTATCCTTTATCTATTCTGAAAGATTTCAGATCTTCCTAGTACAACTGTATCTGATATATATCCATATTCTACATCCTTACATGTGTGCATTCAAGTATATATCTAAATGTACAAACTGTTGTTGCAATTTTGTGTTACAAAAACTGGATAGTGAAATAATTCTAGTTGTTTTTATTTTCCAAGGCTTCTATATTTCTACTGACATCAACACAAATCGCATGGGCTTATCTTTATGGAAAAAAAAAGTTTTAATCCCTCAGGTACTCTCCTCTTAACAGAATCAACTTAATTTCACTTGACATTGTCCTTTCCAGAACTGCAAATTCAATGAACGCAGCAGGTCCTGATCTTGGTTTTTAACAGATGGCCTCAACAATATGACAGTAATAGCATTTGACATGTGTTGTTTCAACGATCTCCTTTACTCTTGGAAAAGTATGGAAGCGTTAGATCCCGTGTGTTCTTTCAGATTGTTATTTCTGGCATGCTCTTCTTGGCATATGCTATGATGAACCATTCATAACAAATTAAATTTTCATTAAAGTAAAAAAAAAAATTTATAATCCATAAGTCTATAATTTGTCTTGGTTCCCAAGGTAACATATTCTCTGCAGAGGGGGCCAGTTCTACAAATAATGGCATGTGAGGCTGGTTTAGGTTTAGTTTTTAAAGAAGTAGCTGTTTTGCTAAAGGGGAGTGGGAGAGAGGGCAGATGGGAAAAGCCTAGANTAATTTGTCTTGGTTCCCAAGGTAACATATTCTCTGCAGAGGGGGCCAGTTCTACAAATAATGGCATGTGAGGCTGGTTTAGGTTTAGTTTTTAAAGAAGTAGCTGTTTTGCTAAAGGGGAGTGGGAGAGAGGGCAGATGGGAAAAGCCTAGAATCCTAGGAATGGAAAAGAAAGATATCTATAAGATGCATGGCCTTGCTTGCAAAGCATTTTTGCAGGGACACAAAAATCACAGGATCCCAGGAAACGCATGAAAAGAGGCTAAGCCACATAACACCACATGAATGGCACCACATGGGTTGGATAGAAAGACCCGCTGAAGCAGGCAGAATTCCTGTACCTTTAAGGTAGAGCTTTAGAGCTAATTGTAGCTGTAATTAGCAGCTTCCCCTAACTGTGCACTTTCCTGAAGGACTAAGTGGTTTTACTCACTGGCAGGTTTAGTAAAATGGGATTTCAGGCAGCACAGTGCTTTCAACTCAAAGTAGCTAAATCTAGTTAAAGCAGAAACATCAATGATTTTCAGTGAGCATGCATCATAGAAATGTCTGAGCATCATAAACCACTGCTGATTGCTTCTTTCAGAAGCAAGCTGCAGCTAAATGGGACCAGAGGAGGCAAGAAAGTTAACTTAGGCCTCTCTCCTCCTGAGCTGGCATTTAAATCCCATATAATTTTTTTTTCCTATAATAATATATTCAAGCCTACTTAGTAACTGGTAGGCTACTTTATTTTCAATATACACTAGAAATATTGGCTACCTTTCAGGAAAGAATTTGAATTTAATTCTTTACCTCACCTCACCTTGAGCACAACTTTCACTTTGGTGGTATTTCAGAAACTGTGTAAGATAGACTCTCTTTGGCTATAATGCACTTCATTAGACTCCTATTCATATTGTCTTTCTGCTAAAAATTGAGTTCAACTATTCACAAAGAGAATATACAAATGTGTAAATCGAAATCCAAAGTGGTATAGAATAAACAAACAGGTTTACTCTTGAATATCTTATAATGAATATAAGGAGCTTCCCTGCTGGCTCATATGGTAAAGATCTATCTGCAATGCAAGAGACCTGGGTTCAATCCCTGGGTCGGGAAGATCCCCCTAGAGAAAGGAATAGCTACCCACCCCAGTATTCTTGCCTGGAGAATTCCACGGGCAGAGGAATATAAAATATAATGAGTATAAAATATTAACTATGCTTATGAAATAAACACTTTACACTTTCCCAAGTAGTTTAAGAAAACTAAAAAAAAAAAAAACAGATGAACAAAATGAGAAATAGAGGTTTGGCAAGAGTTTTATCCTCTCATCTGCTGACTGAAAAGAAAAGAGACTAAAAGAACCCATTTAACACAGCAGTAACAAGACTGTCACTCTATTGCAGAGCAGCTGCAAAATATGTCGTTAGAAAGGGAAGTTCCAAGAAATATATGTGTGTGAGATTCAGGACTTCATGGGTTGCTATCAAAGAACTCGCAGAAATGAGGGTCTGTGAAAGAAAGAGGAGATGCAAGCAGCTGAGGGAATCACAATAAGCACCCACTTGAGAAAGAAACATCTGCGATGGAAAGAGCAGCTCATCCTGGAGCCTGCAGGTGGTGCAAGGCTGGAACACAGTCCAGTAACAAGAGTCCTGAAGACGCCTTGTAATGCTGGAGTAGCTTCAGTTGCCTCCATCCCTTGGAAGAGAGCAAACTTCTCTGGACAAGGTCCAAAATGAAACCACCTTTGTCAAAGTCGATTCTAAGGTCATTGGTTCTGTAGGAAATGTTCATTTGAAAACTCACATGTGGAAAATCGTAACATAACCTCATGAGGTTAATTTTATATTAGCTGTTTTCACTGATAGTGACTCTAATTTAAATGGAACAATAATTCTTTCTTGAAGTAAATCTGGATGTGCCAGGCTTAATCGCTTAGTCATGTCTGACTCTGTGCGACCCTGTAGCCTGCCAGACTCCTCTGTCCATGGGATTTTCCAGGCAATAATTCTGGAGTGGGTTGCCATGCCCTCCTTCAGGGGATCTTCCTGACCCAGGGATCGAACCTACATCTCTATGTCTCCTCCACTGGCAGGCAGATTCTTTCCACTAGCACCACCTGGGAAGCCCTCTGATTTTGAAGCCCTGGTAAAATAAAATTGATATAAAATATGTACTTTTTTCCAAAAGAACCAGTTTTCTTTTAGATACAAAGAAAATCTCCATGAATTTATAAAAGGAGAGTCTGAACAGACTCCACTTTCTAACCACAATTCAATAAAAGAAGTCAATAACAAAGCCAGAACCACTTAGTTATTTTAAAATATTCTCTTAAATAAGTCTGGATCAGAAAGGAAATAAAACATAAGATAGACTATTGAAGGAAATCACCAAAAAATAAAAATAACAATCTTGATAGAGTCAAACAGAAATGCTATCAATTTTAACAGAAATAATAAGTGAACTAAGCATTCCATATAAAAAATTAGAGGAAGAGCTTACCCAAAATTGAGTTCTGCTCCTACTTGGAACTTCTTCACTATCTTAGTAGATGGCATCACATTCTACCCTGCTTCAGCCTCAAATCTCTGAGACAGTCTTGATTCTGCTTTTTTCTAATTTATTGTAATTCAGATTCACCTACTTCCGTGGCCACCTCCACATAGCAGGGCTACCACTCTTAGCTGGATAAAGGCCATGACCTTCTTTTACTCTTGCCCACCCAGAAGCCANCTACCCTGCTTCAGCCTCAAATCTCTGAGACAGTCTTGATTCTGCTTTTTTCTAATTTATTGTAATTCAGATTCACCTACTTCCGTGGCCACCTCCACATATCAGGGCCAGCACTCTTAGCTGGATAAAGGCCATGACCTTCTTTTACTCTTGCCCACCCAGAAGCCACTCTCCAAACAGTGGCCAAGAGGTTGGTTTGGAAATATAGATTATATATATATCACTGCTATTAAAACTAGTCAATAATTTCCCATTGTATGCAATTAAAATCCAAGTTTCTCACCAAGATCTTATCACAAACACTGTAGACAAAGATCTGTGAACAGAATTTGACAGGCTGGCATATTTTATTTGCCCTAAAGAGGTATTTCAAAAGATTTTTAAATCATTGCTAATGTTTGAAAAAGAGGATATTGCACATTAAAAATGGAAATGTCTGGATTTTCTTGAAAAGTTGAAAAATATGTCTAAACTAGACCCATGTTTCCATATGGTGAATAATAGCTACAGTTCCTACCCTCCCAACCTTGTCACCAGACCCTAGCCTGAGTAGCAATAGCTCATCATCAAGCAGGCACAGTCTCTTTTTTTACATCACAGTCATGAATATTTTTCTCTGTATAAGTATCTTTTACCACAGGAGAAAATGAAATCTAGACTGAAAGAACCAGATGTCTCTTATCTCTGGGGCATTTTATTTATGATGCCTACTCCAAAACAGGACCGTGTGTTTTTTACTGAACGTGCATGCACGCTCAGTTGCTTCAGTCGCGTCCAACTCCTTGTGACCCTATGGACTATAGCCCGCCAGACTTCTCTGTCCATGGGAATTCTCCAAGCAAGAATACTGGGGTGGATTGCCATGCCCTCCTCCAGAGGATCTTCCCAACCTAGGCATTGAACCCGTGTCTCTTACATCTCCTGCAGTGGCAGGCAGACTCTTTACCACTAGCGCCCAATGGGAAGCTAGTTCTTTACCATTAGTGCCCACCTGGGAAGCCCAGTATACTAAACAGAATCTTTCAAATCACCAGGTGTTTCCAAGTATTCGGATATTTGGCATCACACAGAAAGAGAGAACTACCATGGTAAAAATTTTTACTTTTCATGTCAGTCAGTGAATGCCTAAAATAAAGGAGAGAAGGGGGAGGAAGAAAGGAGGGGGCACAGGCCGGAAGAGAAAAAGGGAGAAAATACAGAGCAAGACACAGAGAGAGGATGAGAAAACTCTTATGACAATGCAAGAGTTTAATGCAAGGTAACAACACAGCGGGACTTCCCTGGTGGCTCAGTGGTAAAGAATGCCAATGCAAGAGATACAGGAGACGTATTTGACCCCTGGGTCGGGAAGATCCCCTGGAAAAGGAAATGGCACCCCACTCCAGTATTCTTGCCTGGGAAATCCCATGAACAGAGAAGCCTGGAGGGCTACAGTCCATGGGGTCACAGAGAGTTGGACATGACTTAGCAACTAAACAACAGCAGCAACAGAGTCTTTATAGATTAAACACCAACAGACAGTGCGGTGAAGTCTCTGACATTATCCACATACTGAGAAGTATTCATTTCCTTTTCTATACGTAGTTGCTGGCGGAGAAAATGGTCTGTGGTCTACAGATTTCAAGCTCCTTGAGGATGGGGTACGTTTTGTCCCTGACCCACCTAATCCATTGATAGTATCTTTCTAAATCTCCCTAGACACAAGGCAGAAAGAAATAGTAATAACAACACCCTGTCTTTAGATATGGCTCTCTGTGAAATCGTTGGAACAGTCTTACAACAAAACTTACATGTATTCTTATGTCTCTGTACAGAAAGCAGACAAAAAGCTTTTATCTGCAATTCAGACAAGATGAATAAAAGTGTTAAGCAAGTGGTCCATGCTACGTTTCTGGCTAAATTTGAGGTGACTGTAATTATTTCGCTTTTCAGGTGGCTTTGGAAATCCTCCTCCTCTCTCCTAGCAGAGCGTTTCCATTGTCTTTCCCACTCCTGCCTCAGGGCTAACACGTCTCTGACCGTAGTCAGCTGCAAAGGTATCATTAGCCTCTCCCCGGTCCATCAGCTCACCTCTCATCCAAAAAGAGCTTCAGAATGGGTAGCTAGAAGTTTCCTATTTGAGTCTTTTCTTATTCTTTTCTTTACGCGCTCTGGTTTGCCTGACCTAACTCTGAACATGGAAAATTCAACTGGAATCCAAAGATACGGCTGATCCATTCAAGCATCCCTCTGTATTTGAGTCCATTTTGGGCACAAATCAGATTTTCAATAACCCTCAAACACAGGAAACCCTTGCTTCCCACTTAAACTATCAATCCACCCATGTTTTCAGTTCAAGTGAGGTAGGAGAGGTACTGAAATTGTAATCCTCTTTTCAGTCAATCCATGTAAGTAAAATTGCAGTCATTTCTGTCACACTGTAAATAGAATAACCCTACAAGTTGAGGGTTGAATTTTAGACCCCACTCTGCCATAACTTGCTCTTCGATACAGTGGACATGGCACCGACAGTTCTGACACACACTTCTCTGCCATGTGTGTAAAATCTTGTTTAGTTGCAAAGTCATGCACAACTGTTTTGTGACCCCACAGATGGTAGCCCACCAGGTTCATCTGTCCATGGAGTTCTCCAGGCAAGAATACTGGAGCAGGTAGTCATGCCCTTCTCCAGGGAATCTTCCCAACCTAGGGATCGAACCTGCGTCTTCTGCAGTGCAGGCAGATTCTTTACTACCGAGTCACCTGAAAAGCCCAAAATAAAGATAATACTATTTAATTCACATGATAGTTACAAGGATCAAATGGATTCACTTATAAAAAGGAATTAATGGGTGGTATTCAATAATATTAGTCTCCTTTCCTACAAAATGAGGGAGTTGAATTCGGTAAGCTGTACGTTCCCCTCTGGAGCTAATATTTTATGTCTTCTATTATTTTTTCCTAGGTTCTATAAATTGTATAGCAACCAAGTTCCCTCTCCTAGGCTCCTAGCTGCCCAGCTTCCACCTGTAGACTCCAAACAGCACCAGGCTCGGAGACTCATGGCAGCCCACTCCAGTCCTCTTGCCTGGAAAATCCCACGGACGCAGGAGCCTGGCGGGCTGCAGTCCATGGGGTCGCAGAGAGTCGGACAGGACTGAGCGACTTCACTTTCACTTTCCGAGACCCATGCCAAAACGTCTACACTGAACCCTTTTCTCAGAACTGAATCGCCCCTGGTTTCCTGCCTGCACCACGCTCCTCTGTGAGTTTGATGGCCTCCCCTCCTTCCCTCTCCTCCCAGGGCATGGAGCGATGTGCGAGCCCTCTTTGCACAGCACCAGGTGCAGGCCAGTACTACCTGCAATCGTCCCGCCAGCACCGACCACCTGCCGGCTTGGACGCTCACTGCCTGCCTGTTGCCAGTTTGAGAGCCCTCAGCCACCAGCCAGGACATCTGTCCCCAGACCACTGCCAGGCCTCCCAGCTACCAGCCACCCGCCCGCAGGCCCGCCTCACACGCTCGCTGGGTGGAAGCCGACCGGTCCTCTCCTGCCCACCTGAGGGTCCTGCACCACCAGCCGAAACCCGACCTAACGCGGATGTGAGCCCTGAATCAACACAAGCACACGATGGCTCTCATTATTTCTGAAACCAGTGCATTGTTTTCTATATTTGAATGAGCTGTCTTAATACCTATATTTACTCTGTTTTGTAGCTCACTTTTTATTATCTAATTTTTTCGTCATTTGTTTGGCATTTCTCTGGAGGTAAATCACATATTCAGGAAAGTGCACAACACATACCTGTGTATCACCACATGGCAAACACATCCAAGCCAGCGGTTTACAGGTGAAGAAATGAGACACCATCCACCCTGGAGGTTCCCTCAAGCCCCTTTCCAATCACTACTCTTTAATCCTCGTCCAAGGCAACTTCTATCCTGACTTCTAAACCCACAGTTCCCTTTTGCCTTTTTTTTTTTTAATTTTATGGAAGGGAATAAGACATTAAATATTCTCTTTAGTTTGCCTTTTTTACTCTATATTTATTAGATTAGGCCACGCTTAGTTTCGTGGCTGTGATTCATTTGTATTATTATTTTTAAAAGTCCATTGTATGAACCTACCATTATTCATATATTCATTTTACTCATGATGACTATTTGGGCCTTTTCTTGGTTTGGGCTATAACTAATAATACTGCTTTGACTATACTTGGGCATGCCATTTACAGCACGTGTGCTTGTGTTGCTGTTGGAAAAATACTGACTGAGTTATAGGGCACACATACCTCCAACTTTAGGACACAAATACCAAACTATCTTCAAAGCAGCTGAACTAACTTGCATGCCTCTTGGCAGTGTGTGAGGATCCCTGTCACTCCACGTCATCACTAATGCTTGATATTTTTTAACTGTTTTCAATTTTAATATTCTGATAAGACAGTACTATTATCTCATGGCTTAATTTGCAGGAACAAGAAGTATTCACTTTAATGTAGTCCAATTTATTATACTTCCCTTTTTAATTGCTTGTTTTGCTGTCCTGTTTAAGAAATCTTTCCTCATCTCAAGTTTATAAACATAGTTTCCTATAATATATTAAAGAACTGCACTGTGCATTACTATAGTCACTAGGTACACATGGCTATTTAAATTTAAATTTACATCAACTGAAAGTTTTAAGACATAAAAATTCAGTTTTTCATTCACATTAGCAACATGTCAAGGGCTCAGCAAGCACATGAGACCAGCGGCTACTGTGAAGAACAGCGTGGTTACAGGATGTTTCCAACACCATGTGAAGTTCCACTGAGTGTAAAGTTCTCTCCTAGAAGCTTCATTGACTATTGTTTTACTTTCTCATATTTATGCCTATAACTCATCTGGAATGATTTCTGTGAGACCCAGGATACTGTTTTCCATGTGGTTAAACAATTGGTTCAGCACATTGAGAAGACGGTTCATTCCCTGCTGCACCATAATAAAATTATTGTCATAAATAAAAATATTTACTTATTTATGTACATATGTAAATATATGTATATACATAGACAACATGAAAAAAGCATGTTTACATAAAAACATTTTACATATATTTATTTATGGCAACTAGTGAATAAAATGAGTCCTCCTGGCTTCTCCTTGGGCTTCCCTGGTGGCTCAAACGGTAAAGAATCTGCCTGAAATGCAGGAGGCCGGGTTAGATCTTGTTCTTCAAAGGAGTCTTGACTATTTTTGGTCCCTGACATTTCCATATAAATTTTAAAATCAGCTTGACACTCTTCACTAACAAATAATTGGAATTTTAATTGATATGCTGTTAAATCTATAAATCAATTTGGAAAATGGTTTCATATTTATTATACCGAATCTTCCAATCCATGAATATGGCACATCCATCGAAATATTTAGGTCTTCTTTAATTTCTCTCAGTAATATTTTATATTTTTTCTGAGAACAGTATTAGACATCTCTTAGATTTATTCAAGTCCTTAATGCTTCCCTAGTGGACCAGTGGTAAAGAATCCGCCTTCCAATTCAGGAGATGTGGATTCGATCCCTGGGTCAGGAAGATCCCCTGGAGAAGAAAATGGCAACCCACTCCAGTGTTCTTGCCCGGGAAATCCCACAGACAGAGGAGCCAGGTGGGCTACATGGTCCATAGGATTGCAAAGTCAGAAACGACTTAGGGACTAACCAACAACAACACAGTCCTTAACACTATTTGGTACCACTGGGTTTTCTTAGACTCTATTACTGTTAAAAAGAAATGTGGTCAATTTTAAAAAACTTGATGATGCACCTAGCAGCCTTGCTAAACTTATTTTTTTAATTCTACACACATGATCTTATGTAAATAATTCTTGTATCTTTTGTTGCTTTTTCATGACATCAAATTGGTTAAAGCTGTAGTGCATGTATCTTTTGGGGGTCTCAATGATGCCTTCAGGTTTTATGGCTCATCAGAAGGACTTGCAGGATTTGGTATTTAGTTAAAGAAGCAGAGAGATACAAAGCAAACTCAACAAAGGCAAAAAGCACAAGGAGTAAAGTTTGGAGAAAGCCAAGAACAGGTTTCCAAGAGCCTTCTCCCAGTGGAGTCAGGACATGCTGAGTTCCTCCAGCATTTAACTGTGACAACACAGAAGAAGTATTGTCTACCAGGGAAGCTCATTAGAGACTCAGTGCCCAGAGTTAGTAATCCCGGGCTGGTCACATAGGTACCCTGCCTGCTGCTGCTGCTCCTGCTGCTGCTACTGCTGCTGCTAAGTCGCTTCAGTCGTGTCCAGCTCCCCATACACAGCAGCCCACCAGGCTTCCCCATCCCTGGGATTCTCCAGGCAAGAACACTGGACTGGGTTGCCATTTCTTTCTCCAATGCATGAAAGTGAAAAGTGAAAGTGAAGTTGCTCAGTCAGTCCGACTCTTAGCCACCCCATGGACTGCAGCCCACCAGGCTCCTCTGTCCATGGGATTCTCCAGGCAAGAGTACTGGAGTAGGGTGCCATTGCCTTCTCCGAGGTATCCTTGCCTAGCACATACTAAAATTTCAGATTCCCAGAGCAATCGTGTTTCTTGTACAAACAGTTTAGGCCCAATGTGTCACTCATCAACCAGGGAACAGGGGGAATACTCCTGAAATCCAAGTTTCCAGACACCAGCCAAGAGCTAATGCTGCAAACAGGCCTTTCTAAGGATGGAGTCTCAGGCCGGCTAATGCTAACTGTTTTGTACAATGGTTGAGCATGACCAATCTTTACTCATAAATGCTTTTCAGGATTTATTATTGTTTTGCAATCTTCAAAAAGCAAGTGGAAAGTATTCTCTTCTTTCCCTTTACCTGAAAGAGTTTGTGTAAGAGTGACATTATTTCTTATTATTTTCTAGAATAAACTAGCAAAGTCACCTGAGTTGTAGTTTAATCTGTAGAAAAGTTTTTAATTATGGATTCAATTAATAGATGGGACTATTCAGACTTTGTATTTCTTATGTCAGTTTTAAATATGACTTGGTCTAGGATTTGGGGCATTATCATCATCATTTCAGTTACAGATGAATGAAATGAGTCAAACAACTTGTCCAACATTGCATAGCTAGTAAGTAGTGTCACTGGGATTTCAGTCTATAAATCTGACAGCCAGAGGACATGTACAAAGCCATTTTGAGGCACTTTTTTTGTTGTTTTCAGTGAATTACTGTTGGAGAATAGTTGCTTTCCGATGTTGTGTTAGTTTCTGCTGCACAGCAAAGTGAGCTAGCCATACATAGATGCCCTCTGTTTTGGATTTCCTTCCCATGTAGCTCACCACAGAGCACGGAGCAGAGCTCCCAGAGCTAGACAGTGTGTTCTCCGCAGGCGTTTATTTCACGCATAGTATCGACAGCACACGCGTGTCAGCCCAGTCGCCCACCTCGTCCCACCCGCTCTCCCCGCTTGATGTCCACGTGTTTGTGCTCTCAGGCTGCACAGCTTTTTTAGTTTCTTTATTCGGTTATTTATTTTGGCGTCCCTGCGTCTTCTCTGCTGTACGTGGGCTTTCCTCTAGTGGCAGCAAGTGGGGGCTACTCTAGGTGAGGTACACCGGCTTCTCACTGCCTGGCTCCTCTTGTTGAATACCAGCTCTAGGTGCCCACACTTCAGTAGTCACTGCGTCTGAGCTCAATAGTTGCAGCTCAAGGGTCCTAGAGGGAGTGGGCTTCACTAGTTATGGCTCAGACTCTGGAGCCTGGGCTCAACAGCTGCCGTGCACAGGCTTAGCTGTCTAGCAGCTTGTGGAATCCTCCCGGACCAGGGATCGAACCCATGTCCCCTGCACTGACAGGCAGATTCTCAAGCACTGAACCAAAGAGTGGTCCTACATAGCTTCTTAATATCATGTTTTACACAACAGAGCTTCATTTAAAAAAAAAAAAGCAAAACTAAGCTCTCAGTTTAAATAACCATAATTTCCTAGGGACAGATGTCCTCTAGATAAAGGCTGATGTTTTTGAACAAAAATTATGACATCATTTTATATTCTAAAACCAGTACATTCCAAATTTAGCAGAGCATTTGAGATATTGTGTCAAAAATACATATTACAGGGTACCCTCACTAAACTACTAAATCAAAATCTCTCTAGGTAGAATCCAGGAATCTGTGATTTTTAAAATCTCGCAGTCATTAGTAAATGCAGACAAACTTGCAAAGCATTACTTTAGAGCTAATGAACCTGGAAGTCACGACTGCTTAGTTCATGTACTCAGAGTATTAGCTAAAATAAATCTTGTTCCTGGTTCATGTTCATGGACAATACATCTACCGCTGGCCAGTGTATCTTCCCAGATGCTTGCTGCTCTTAACATAGAAAACCAAGTAAGACTGGAGATTATCCACCAAACTCACCTCCTGGGGTCTCTTCCTAGTCTCCTAAGAGCACCAGCCCATCAAAGGCCCTATCCTTACAACCTCACTTAACTTCAAGTACCTCCTACAGGCCCTATCTCAGACACAGTCACACTGGGTGGCTAACACTTCAACATACGAAATGGGGGGAGGGTGACACAATTCAGTCCAAAGCAGCTGCAGTAAAAACAGCATCAGTTACACAAAAATAATAATGCTCCACCTGTATTTTGAAGTTATATATGTCAGTACCTAGTACTTTGCTATGACCAGTGCATTTTCTTGGCAAAACTCTATTAGTCTTTGCCCTGCTTCATTCCACATTCCAAGGCCAAATTTGCCTGTTACTCCAGGTGTTTCTTGACTTCCTACTTTTGCATTCTAGTCCCCTAAAATGAAAAGGACATCTTTTTTGGGGTGTAAGTTCTAAAAGGTCTTGTAGGTCTTCCCTCTTCCAACAACACAAGAGAAGACTCTACACATGGACATCACCAGATGGTCAATACCAAAATCAGATTGATTACATTCTTTGCAGCCAAAGATGGAGAAGCTCTATACAGTCAACAAAAACAAGACCAGGAGCTGACTGTGGCTCAGATCATTAACTCCTTATNGCAGCCCACCAGGCTCCTCTGTCCGTGGGATTTTCCAGGCAGGTGTACTGGAGTGGGGTGCCATTGCCTTCTCCACTAAGTAGCACCCAAAACCTGAGATTCTTTATCTTGTCAACATCCCACAAGACTATTGTTTCTTTGTCTCAAAAGTTTAAAGGCTGCCTGCTTTGACCTCTTTTCAAGTCCCAATTCTATAAAATTTCAGTACACAGGAAGTAAAATTCTTTTTCTCCTGTTCATCTGCCCATGTCCAGTTTTGCTAAGAGTACAAACACAAGAGCTCCAGATGAGTGGAGAGGGAAATGTCATCCTCCTGACTTCTAATTGAAGCAGGATGGGGACACTCCACACTGTCACCTCGGTCCTCCCTTTCAAGTCCACCTTGCAAGGGGATTCTGTCACAACAAGCAGAGCGTGCCCTAACCAGGGATGAGCCCAGCCCGGAGGAGCGTGGGAAGAGTGATCCAGGGATGCCCCAGAGCTACACCCCTGGCTGGATGCTCGCATCACAGGCCACAGCTCTGGAGGGTCTGGGAGCACCAGAGAGAAAACACAGCCTGGTGGGTTCAGAGGACAGTGGCCACCTCTTGGAGGGCCAGTGAGATGAAGAGAACTAGGCCTCCTAACAGTTCTCTGTGGAAGTGAGTTCTTCCCGAAAACAGCAGGAGCCACAAACCATCCACAAACATTTTTATATCATGGAAACTTTCAACACAGTTCATAAAACAAAAGATGGAAGATAACTAAGGAAATCAAGTATTCTGAAATAAATGTCTGAAAATACTTGTTAAAGTGTACCCAAACAATACTCAGGCTTCGCAGAGGGCTCAATGATAAAGAAGATGCCTGCATGGCAGGAGACACAGAAGATGTGGGTTGGACCCCTGCATCAGGAAGGCCCAGCACAGCCAAAAATTAAATAAATAAATAATAAAGTTTTAAAAGAAATTTGGACACAGATAGGCACACTGGAAGAACACCAAGTGAAGATGAAGGCGGAGATGGTGGTGATACATCTACAGACAGGGATCATCAAGGATTACCAGCAATCGGACTAGGACAGACTCTCCCCACAATCTCAGAAGGAACCAACCCTGCCCACACCTGACTGCAAATTTCCAGCCGCCAGCCCCTTGAGAAGATAAGCATCTGTCGATGGCCACATCCTTTCTCCTCGGGTCCTGAGCCCTCGGTTTGCGGTACTTTGTTAACACAGCCCTAGGAACCTAACACAGCGCCATATTCATGATGGAGGGAAGTGCTTTCACGGTGCTGGACCTGCTCAGGTGCTCAGGGTCTTCTGTCGCCACTGGTAGACAGATCGTCACACCCGAACTGAGGGATGATCATGCTTCAAAACCATGGTGGCCGTGATCCCAGGAGAGGGAAGATGCGTGCATGCTCAGTCACGTCCAACTTCTGCGACCCCACAGACTGACGTCTGCCAGCCTCCTCTGTCCATGGGATTCCGCAGGCAAGAATACTAGAGTGGGTTGTGACTTCCTTCTCCAGGGGATCTTTCCGAACCAGGGATCAAACAAGTTTCCTGCATTGCAGGCAGATTTTTTACCACTGAAGCACCAGCGAAATAGGAGGAAAGATAGCAGTCATAGCTATTTGAAGCACTGGGTGACATCACCCCCACATTTCCAGTCCCTCTAAGAAGGTTTTAATACTTGTTTTTATCTTACCTCCCTCAAGGACCTGGGCACCAGGGCTGAGGTTGTGTGGAGTGGAAGCTTTGCACATTTTTACCACTTTTGGGGGGTAAAATATATTTTTCAATTTTATGGGGGAGGGAGAAGGGTNAAGAAGGTTTTAATACTTGTTTTTATCTTACCTCCCTCAAGGACCTGGGCACCAGGGCTGAGGTTGTGTGGAGTGGAAGCTTTGCACATTTTTACCACTTTTGGGGGGTAAAATATATTTTTCAATTTTATGGGGGAGGGAGAAGGGTGATGGTGGCTGACCATTTAAAAATTTTTTTCTACTTAACAAAAAAAACCATCAACTCTATTTCAACCCCTCTCCCATTTCAAAAATGTTCAAAATCACCTGCTCTGGCTCCCTGTGCCAGCTCCGTGGAGGCCCTCCCTTCCCCTGGGAGGTGTTCTTGGACTGTGGCCCGGCACACCAGCTGCCTGTGATGCTGTGGGTCATTGCCGGGCCAGTGGCTGGATTCTGGGCTCAGAGGTGTTCAGGGGGTATCTGGGGCCTCCTCTTTGGGAGAAGGGAATTTGAACATCCAGACCCACAACAAATGGTTTCTTCCTTTGCCTTTCCCATCACCTCAGACTTCAACCAAGGACTGTGAACAAAATTCCCATTCACCATTCACCACCCCTGCTGCTGGGCCTGCAGGAAATTATGTTGCTGAAGTGTCCCCACTGACACAGCCTCAGGGGCATCCTGTGCTTGTCCTCTATGGCTGACCAGCTAGGACAGGAACACTTCCCACTGGAAGAGCTTTCATGTGGCCTCTGGCTTTGACAGGGAGCTAGCCCTGGGCCCTCATACCCTGGATGCTTTCACTGCCTCAGAAAACCTCTTTTGAGTGTCTCCTCTGCAGAGGAGTGGCAGTGTCCAGGGGCCTGGGGCTCAAGGATAAAGAAAGTAAACTTTTGAGGTGCTCACAGCCCTAAGGATGAGCAGAGCTTTAACTATGGGCATGACACAGCAAGGAGAACCTGCCTGTGAACCTGAAAGGCCGTGCTTGACAGAACTTGCGTCAGCCTTCTCTGAAGCCCCTCCTCAGCAAGACCTCAGCCTTGGACTCCCGTGCCATCTTTGTGTCACCCGGTTTCATCAAGCATTCTGCTAAGTGGGTTTACCCAGAATCCCTCACCCTCAATATCTGGTCAAGGGGCTTCCCTGGTGGTCCAGTGGTTAAGAATCCACCTTGCAATGCAGGGGACACAGGTTCAATCCCCAGTCGGGGAACTAAGAACCCACGTGCCTCAGGACAGCTAAGCCTGGTCGCCACAACTACTGATACCATGCACTGCCACGAAAGACCTCACATGACCTAATGAAGATTCCACGTGCCGCAACTGAGGCCCAACACACGCAAATAAGTAAGTTTTTTATTATTATCTGGTCAAACTTCCTTCCCCCAAACTTGAGGCCCATCTTCGGCAATCATTCTGTCAATTCAGTTTGGCCAGAATTCCCTGACCCCTAGTGTTTCCTCACAGTAATCCCCCAACCACGAACCCACTCCACTGCCCACCCCCCCAACCTCCTCCTTGGCTGTAAATCCCCAGTACTCAGAGTTGAGCCCAGCTCTGTGCCAAGGTCAAGTTTCCCCTATGACAGTACTTCTGGAATAAAATCTGTTCTTGCTGTTTTATCTGCATCCCACTCTGGCTTTGCTTTCACAGCACAGAGGAGAGAAGTTCTACCTGAGGATGCTCAAGATTGCTGCTCCAGGGAGGCCCACAGGCAGAGGCAGGAATCTAGGAGGGACAAAGGGGAAGCTTGGAAGCGAGGCTGGAGACCAGCACGGCCTTGAGGAGTCTGACTTTTCTGAGGACGTCAGGGAATTGGTCCAGAGCTTCTCTAGGCTTTATGAACTGCTGAGTTTGGGGTCCTGGGGTGGGGGGACCTCTCTCCTCATCCATAATACAACACAGAAGTCTCCTGCTTACTTTGAACATGGCAGCTCCAACCACCCCAAGTGGCTGAGAAGATAGAGCCCAGAGAGTCACACCAATGATCTCTGGTCTCAGAACCAGCGGATGCTGAGCTTTGAGAACACATTTAGTCTCCAGTTCTGTTTTACAGTATTTAACTATTATCACAGAAAAGAAATGGCCAGAAGGAAGCCATGATTGTTAGTAAGTTAGCACTTAGCAACTTAAAATACACCAAAGCAGGATAATTTCATTGGTTAATAATAATGCATTATACGAATTGCCTGGCTAGAAGACTCACAGGCAAGACTGGAATCAAGACTGGAATCAAGATTACCAGGAGAAACATCAACTACATCAGATACGCAGATAATATCACTTTAATGGCAGAAAGTGAAGAGGAACTAAAGAGCTTCTTGATGAAGGTGAAAGAGGAGAGTGAAAAAGCTGGCTTAAAAACCAACATTCAAAAAATGAAGATTATGGCATCTGGTCCCGTCACTTCATGGCAAATAGATGGGCAAAAAGTGGAAACAGTGACAGATTTTATGATTTGGGGCTCCAAAAATCACTGCAGATGATTGGTGACTGCAGCCATGAAATTAAAAGACACTTGCTCCTTGGAAGAAAAGCTACGGCAAACCTAGACAGCAAGGTCTGTATAGTCCAAGCNATGAAGATTATGGCATCTGGTCCCGTCACTTCATGGCAAATAGATGGGCAAAAAGTGGAAACAGTGACAGATTTTATGATTTGGGGCTCCAAAAATCACTGCAGATGATTGGTGACTGCAGCCATGAAATTAAAAGACACTTGCTCCTTGGAAGAAAAGCTACGGCAAACCTAGACAGCAAGGTCTGTATAGTCCAAGCTATGTTTTTTTTCCACTGGTCATGTACAGATGTGAGAGTTGGACCATAAAGAAGGCTGAGCACTGAAGAATTAATGCTTTCTGACTATGGTGCTGGAGAAGACTCTTGAGCATCCCCTGGACTGCAAGGAGATCAAACCAGTCAGTCTTAAAGGAAATCAACTCTGATTATTCATTGGAAGGACTGACACTGAAGCTGAAGTTCCCATACTTTGGCCACCTGATGTGAAGAGCTGACTCACTGGAAAAGACCCTAATGCTAGGAAAGATTGAGGGCAGGAAGAGAAGAGGGTGACAGAGTATGAGAAGGTTGGATGGCATCACTGATTCAATGGACATGAGTCTGAGCAAACTCCAGGAGATGGTGAAGGACAGAGAAGCCTGGAGTGCTGCAGTTCACGGGGTCGCAAATGAGTCGGACGCGACTAAGCAACTGAACAGCAACTATAATAATGCACATGTTGTATCTATTTGAACTTCTAATGGAACAAAAGCAGAAAAAATAAAGGTAATGAAGCCTGTTGCTGTTGGAATTTAAGCTGTTCAAAATAAATAGAATTCTATATGGTACTCCAGAAATAATGCTCTAACGGTAATTCCACCCCTCTCCCAACCCATAGTGAGACAGAAGAAAAAAACAAGCTTAGTTATTTCACATGTAGACTTTAAACATTAAATGCACTAACAATTATGATGTTCTAAAGATATTATTAGGACATGGATGAAATCCTAATGAAGAGTCGAGTATGTTATTTCTTTTAGGTAAAAGTGAACAAATAAGTTTAGGTAATACAGCTAGTTTAAAAACAAAGGGGAAATAATATTTTATGAATTCATTCAGTGTGTAAAAATTCAATGAAACTTGTAGTTATGGTTTTTTTTTCTGTACACATATTGTTCTTTAAGAAAAAGTTATCTCTGAATTTTTTTTTTNGGGACGACAGAGGATGACATGGCTGGATGGCATCACGGACTCGATGGACGTGAGTCTGAGTGAACTCCGGGAGTTGGTGATGGACAGGGAGGCCTGGCGTGCTGCAATTCACGGGGTCACAAAGAGTTGGACATGACTGAACGACTGAACTGAATTGAACTGAACCTAGTACTTTATTTGCACTGTTCTTTTAAACCTCTGGTATCCTATTGTGTAACCACCATTATTGTCCACTCTTCACATGGAAGAAAAAGATCCCCCAAAAGACTAAATAATAAAAATCAGAACATGGCCTTTCTCCTGATTAAAATTTTCCAGTGACTTTCTATTATTCTTAAAATTGAATCCAAATTCTTCACTATAGTGTACATGAACTTCCTCAACAGTTCTCTCTAAAATATTCTTCTCATAGATCTCTGCATTTTTGTTGCTTTGTGATTCAAGTCTTAAATGAAATAACATCTTCTCAAACCTTGCTACACATTCTAGTGCCGTCCCTCACAATTACCTACCTACATAGTGGCCTGTTTTTATTTTCTTTATAATATCATTTCAAAGTATTTTCTTTTATTATTTTGATATTTATTTTTGTTATATTTTTGTTTGTGTAACATATTAAAATGTAACCATTATATAGATAAAAACCTTGTCTTTTCTTCTTCACTCTTTATCCCCCATATCTAAAAGCTGCCATAGAATAGAACCAAGTTACACCGAATACACAAGTAGATCAGTGCAGGAATGAACGAATGACTTGTTCAAGATCCCACAACTAAATAAATGATAGAAACTGAGCTCTAGTCATTCCCATTTCAAACCCTACAAAGTAATGTCTAAGATTTTTTTCCAAAATTGTACATCAAATTTTAAAACAAGGAATAGATTAATTTCTAGAAGAATTTGATGAAATAACAAGTATAACTTCCATTTACTAAGGGCCTTACCTGTGCCCTGGTGACTCAGCAGTAAAGAATCTGCCTGCAATTCAGGAGACATGGGTCTGATCACTGGATCAGGACGATCCCCTGAAGAAGGAAATGGCAACCCACTCCTTATTCTTGCCTGGAGAATCCCACAGACAGAGGAACCTTGTGGGCTGCAGTCCATGTGCGCACAAAGTGTTGGACATGACTTAGTGACTAAACACTACCACCACCACCACCCTGTGCCATTCACTCTGTTAAGAACCTTCCATGCACTGAAAGCTTAACCTTCAAAACATCATACAGAATCACTGTTATTATCCTTCTTTTGCTCTGAGGAAATTGAGGTTCTTAGAGGTTGAGTAATTTGCCCACATGACACCTAACAGGTGACTGACTGACAGAACCCAGGTCTGTATGCCTCTAGAATCTGAACTATCACACTCCATACCATGCTTCAAAATAATATGTCATATTGCATCTATTTCCTGATCTAAGTATGTATTTACTTGATACTTTAAAATAAATTTAAGACAATTTGTGTCAAAGAACAACATGTAAGTTTTATCATCACTCCTGACACTGTTCTTGTCTTCATTCTTTCCCTCACTAGGAAACAGGATGTTACTTGATGGTGAAATTTTCCCAGCACTATAATCTAATATGCTATGTAGGAGCAGAGTTCCACTAGATGGAAATTGTAGCTGGCAGATGTCCAGAGCTAATTCATTGCCTTTTAAATGAAATAGCAAGAATGTCTTTGAAGGGACATTTATACCACCTAATAAGTAATCTCCCAAGTGCAGTGTGTTAGCGATTATTAACCAGCACAAACTGCTGAGGTTAATGAATAATGCTAATCTGAATCCATCTGCAGAAACTCCTTTCACTTGATTTTCTTCCTAGTTTTCTCTTGAGATGGCTATTTACAAACTAAAGTAGGATTTAGAGAGTTGCAAAGAGTTATCAGACATCTACATTTAAACATCTGTGGATGCAGAATGCTGAATGGAAATAGCAGATCATAGAGACAGTCTCTTGACTGTTTCTTACCCAAGAACCTGTGTCAAGCACGCCTGGAAAACCAGCTTTCAACAGAAGCAGATGAGCTATGATCTAAGAGAATTCTATAGAATTCTATAGGGGAAAGGATGTTAAAAACATTCACAGCTGGGCTACCCTGGGGGCTCGTGGCAAAGAATCCACCTGCCAGTTCAGGGGACACGAGCTGGAGCCCTGATCTGGGAAGGTCCCACATACCGAGGAGCAGCTAAGCCTATGCACCACAACTACTGAGCCAGTGTTCTAGAAGGCAGGAGCAGGCTCACACTAGTGAGCCTAGGTGCCATAACTCCTGGAGCCCGAGCACCCTGGAGCCCATGCTCTGCAGCAAGAGGAGCCAGAGTAAGGAGAAGGCTGTGCCCACAGCTAGAGAGAGCCCACACAGAGCGATGAAGACCCAGCCCAGCCAAAACAAACACCCACAAATTATTGTTTTCAGGGGAATCTATCTCATACCTGGTGCTATGGTCTGAATAGTCATGTCCCTGCAAAATTCACGTATTGAGATTCTAACCCACAAGGGGGATAATACCAGGAGTTGCAACTTTGGGGAGGCCATTAGGTTATGAGGGTGTGACCCTCATGAATAGGATCAGTGCCCCCAGAGAGCTTGCTTGTCCCTTGAGCCATGTGAGGTTACAGGGAGAAGTCTGTCAACGAGAAGCTGACACTGAACCGGCCCCCTGACCCTGGACTTTTCAGCCTCCAAGCTGTGAGAAATAAACATTTGTTGTTTATAAGCCACCCCATCTATGGTATTTTGGCATTGCATCCCAAACAGACTGCTTCACTCACTTACATCAACGAGCCTTCTCTCTTGTTGATTTGCAACCGCAGATCTAGACTGTGAACTCCATGGTGGAGGTGGGAGGGCAAAGAAAGAAAAAGAAGGTTTGCCAATATTTTGCTGTTGTTGTTGTGACATACTGCCATATCTCCCATGGCTAGAGCAATGCCTGGCACAAAGTAGATCCTCGGTGTTTGCTGAATAAGCACAATCTAACAGTAAGAGCAAAGAAGGCAATGGCAGCCCACTCCAGTACTCTTGCCTGGAAACTCCCATGGACAGAGGAGCCTGGTAGGCTGCAGGCCATGGACTCGCTAAGAGTCGGGAACGACTAAGCAACTTCACTTTCACTTTTCACTTTCCTGCATTGGAGAAGAAAATGGCAACCCACTCCAGTGTTCTTGCCTAGGGAATCCCACGGATGAGGAAGCCTGGTGGGCTGCTGTCTATGGGGTCTCACAGAGTCGGACACGACTGATGTGACTTAGCAGCAGCTGCAGCAACAGTAAGAAGGATGGTTATTTAAAAATAATAACTGCAATTCCTCAGTGACAAGTGCTACAAAAGAAGTATGTACCGGTTAAAGTGGAAACAGCAGGCTTTCCCTCTTTATCCACATAAAGTATAATAAACGTGAGCAAGAGGGGGCCTGTGTCTCTGGTCCTCTCCACACCGCTCCCCACACTTCAGTGTTGGCTCCCTTAGCAGGGTTGGAAACATTTTCTGCAAAGGGCCAGGGAGTACTTTAGGCTTTTCAAACATGCTGTCTCTGTGACAACTATTCTACCCGGCCACCACAGCGCAAAAGCAGCATCGCCAGTTCGGGGGAGAAATGAGCAAAGCTGTGTCTCAATAAACCTTTATTTACAGGCAGTGAGCAAAATTTGGCCCACAAACCATCAGTTCAGTTCAGCTCAGTCACTCAGTCGTGTCTGACTCTGCGACCCCATGGGCTCCAGCATGCCAGGCCTCCCTGTCCATCACCAGCTCCCGGAGTTCGCTCAAACTCATGTCCATTGAGTCAGTGATGCCATCCAGCCATCTCATCCTCTGTTGTCCCCTTCTCCTCCTGCCCTCAATCCCTCCCAGCATCGGGGTCTTTTCAAATAAGTCAGCCCTTCACATCAGGTGGCCAAAGTATTGGAGTTTCAGCTTCAACATCAGTCCTTCCAATGAACACCCAGGACTGTTTTCCCTTATGATGGACTAGTTGGACCTCCTTGTAGTCCAAGGGACTCTCAAGAGTCTTCAACACCACAGTTCAAAAGCATCAATTCTTTGGGGCTTAGCTTTCTTTATAGTCTCACATCCATACATGACCACTGGAAAAACCATAGCCTTGACTAGATGGACCTTTGCTGGCAAAGCAATGTCTCTGCTTTTGAATATGCTGTCTAGGTTGGTCATAGCTTTCCTTCCAAGGAGTAAGCATCTGTTAATTTCATGGCTGCAGTCACCATCTGCAGTGATTTTGGAGCCCCCCAAAATAAAGTCTGTCACTGTTTCCACTGTCTCCCCGTCTATCTGCCATGAAGTGATGGGACCAGATGCCATGATCTTAGTTTTCTGAATGTTGAGTTTTAAGCCAACTTTTTCACTCTCTTTCAATTTCATCAAGAGGCTCTTTAGTTCTTCTTCGCTTTCTGCCATAAGGGTGGTGTCATCTGCATATCTGAGGTTATTGATATTTCTCCCAGCAATCTTGATAGTTTGCTCAATATTGTTCTAGAGGACAGAAAGTATTTCTATTATCTTTATAGTTGGTTAAATTGCTGATACATAATTTTTGCTCACTTGAAGCAATGTTAACTGACAATAAGTACCTCCAGAAAAATGTTGCTGCAAAAATAGCAACAGCATTTTTTTGTGCGTGGCTTCCTAAGGGAAGCAAAAATCTTTGGACTTTCACAATTAAAGTCTTGACCTCAATATAAATGCGAGGTCTTAAAAATATCCAAGGGAGTATCAACTTAGAAAACTAAACACTTATTCTGGTGCAGAGAAAATTGACCTTATTATCCTATTTTCTCTGATGAGAACTCGAGGAATGGTATTTATTGAGAGTGTGTTGGTTCCCTAAATTAAAGTTTACATATCTGGGCTAGAAAAAAAAAGAAAAGAAAAGGATACCATATTACACATATGCAACATTCTCTTAACGAGAAAATAAAGCAGTTCTTCAGATGAAAGGAAAAACGTCTCTGTGCAGGAAATCATCATCTCTTCAGTCCTGATTGTCCCCACTGGAGCTGGAAGATAACTATTCTATAATAGAAAATTAAGGAAAGTACAGAGAAGGGAGACAGAGAACATGGAGAGATACAAAGAGTAAATAATGAGGAAGAGAATAGTAGAAAGAAAGGAAACAGTAAGGAAAAACAAAAGAGATCAATGTGCCTGTCCTGGGAAGTAGCAGGTTGTCAAGAATTTCTTCAAAGTCACATAAGTATTTCAAGGTCACAGATAACCAAAGTTCACAGTTGTGTTTTGTGTGATCCGATAGGTCCTATTTTATAGAAGTTATGGTGACTGGCTTGCTTCAGTTCTATGTATTGGCTTGCAAATTGTTCCCCTTCCTCCCTAAACACACACACACACACACACACACACACACACACACACAGGACAAGGAGAGAGTGGAGAAAGAGGGAGGCCACTTCGGGTTGGTAAGTGGCAGGGTTTATAAGCAAGAGAACTTGTGATTTAATCAGCAAGGGAACTTCCCAGGCTTGTCCGAGGCCAAGGCACACTGAGTAGAGCCCCACATGCGTCCATCAGCATCCTTAAAGTTCATATAGAGCTTCCGTCATGTGTTCAGTTCAGATGGTCTCAACAGCACTTGACTCTTTCAAGGCGCCATCCTCGAAGCAGCTCCGGCTATGAACTGGTGGTCAGAATGTACATTCCAAGAGCAGGGTGGGGCAGGGATGCCTCCAATTGCCCCAGTGCAGATCACGGGTCAGACAGCAGTCACAACCTCTGCATAATCTCCCCCAACACTATTAAAAAAAACATCTATTTTAAAATTCAAGGGAAATATAATTGTTTCAGTGTTACCACTGTGTGTTTGCATCGCTGGACTCTGCACTGCACTGCACTTCCACCATCTGAGATATCTGTTCTGAGAAGAATAGTGCTGCATTTGCCAATGAAAGAAAATACATGGGAGGTAAAATAGGTTGGAAATTAACAGCATTAACTGCCTGTGACATGACTTGTTGATTTCAGGGAGTGACTGAGAAGATGGTTCTTACAAGTGTGAAGAACTCTAGAAAAGCCTAAGTTCCCTGTTCCACTCTGAAATTATTGCTGAAACCCAAATGGTGAAATTCACATGTGTTTTCATTTTCCTATAATTTCCCTTCCTGGTTACAAAATGGCCACTAGGTCTTTATGTTTTCTTTTCAGGGGACTTCACGTGATAAGGCCCAAGCAGAAATTGCCTAAAGATTATGCATCTTTCTGAATTTTCTTTTTCCCTTAAAGCCTATACACATTTAGGGAGGGAGTGAGGCGGGGTCTGAAAGGAAAGAAAAAAAGGACATAAGGTGAGTGGTTGGAAGAAGAGCTTCTCCTGCGATCTAGGAAAGGAACTGAGAGCTGTGGGATCTACAACAAAAAAGGTTCTGCAAAGTGAGGAGGCGGCAGGACCTCTGAAAGGAATGATGGCTTTGTGTAGGTAGGGAGACCAGACAGGGGGAGCACCTGAGCAAGCAGCTAGCCTCACAAAGACCCAGCCTCCGACTGGCCACAGAAAGGAAAAGCCGTGTCTTATCACTTAAATATGAGCTCTAAAAAAAATAATGAACTCATAGAATAGGGGCTGGGGGTGGGAGAAACGAGGAGATGCTGATTAAAGGGTTCAGACTTTCAGTTATAAGATGAATGAGCTCTGAAGAACATACAGCATGGGACTATAGTTAATAACACTGTAATGTACATTTGACAGTTGCTAAGAGTTGGACCATAAAGAAAGCTGAGCACCAAAGAACTGATGCTTTTGAACTGTGGTGTTGGAGAAGACTCTTGAGAGTCCCTTGGATTGCAAGGAGATCCAACCAGTCCATCCTAAAGGAAATCAGTCTTGAGTGTTCATTGGAAGGACTGATGCTGAAGCTGAAACTCTAATACTTTGGCCACCTGATGTGAAGAACTGACTCATTTGAAAAGACCCTGATGCTGGGAAAGACTGAAGGTGGGAGGAGAAGGGGATGACAGAGGATGAGATGGTTGGATGGCATCACCCACTCAATGGACATGAGTTTGGGTGGACTCAGGAGTTGGTGATGGACAGGGAGGCCTGGCATGCTGTGGTTCATGGAGTCACAAAGAGTCGGACACAACTGAGTGACTGAACTGAACTGAACTGAAGATAGTAGATCTTAAAAGTTCTCATCACAAGAAAAATAAATTGTAACTATATGTGTGATGGAATTACTACATTGTAAATTAATACAATAATAACTAGAATTATTGTGATCATTTCACAATGTATGTAAGATATTGAATCATTAAATTATATATCTGAAACTAATATGCTAAATATCAATTGTGTCTCATTTTAAAAAATACTGTATTGTATATCTGAAATTTACTAAAGTTTGGATCTTAAGGCTTCTGACCACCACCACACAAACAAAGATGGTAACTGTGTGATACGATGGTCTTCCTGGGTGGTTCAGTGGCAAAGACTCCACCTACAAGTATAGGAGATGCGTTCGACTCCTGAGTCAGGAAGATCCCCTGAAGAATGAAATGGCAACCCACCCCAGCATTCTTGCCTGGGAAATCCCATGAACAGAGGAACCTGTGGACTATAGCCCATCGGTCACGAAAGAATTGAACAGACTTAGCAACTAAACCTTAGAATTGTAGTATAGTATGGAGAACTAAGTTTAGTTTAGCAACTAAACTACAAGCACGTGAGGTGATGAGTGTGTTGATTTATCTGAGGATGTGTAATAGGTTCACAGTGCATGTGTGTGCGTGTGCTAAATCACTTCAGTGGTGTCCAACTTTGCGACCCTGTGGGTTGTAACCCACCAGGCTTCTCTGTCCATGGGATTCTCTAGGCAAGAATACTGGAGTGGGTTGCTGTGCCCTCCTCCAGGGGTCTTCCTGACCCAGGGATCAAACCCATGCCTCTTGTGTCTCCTACATTGGCAGGCGGGTTCTTTACCACTAGCAGCACCTGGAAGCCTTCACAGTGTATACTTATATACATAATTGTCACATTGTACAGTTTAAATACATATGATTTTCTTTGTCAGTTCAGTTTGCTTCAGTTTATACCACCAGAAATCTGGAGTTGGTCAGGAGGTGGGGTTGTAGAACAAAAGAGCCTCTCCTCATCAAGGAGAGATGTGAGCTTGAGTAGATATTTATTTAAACCAAAAACATAAGACTCATCCCCAAACATTCTCATTGTAGGATTCACCTCCCAGCCTCAACAGCACCTCTGCCCAACCTGGAGACAGAAAGAACTCCAGTAACGAGTGAGCCATTATCTCCAACCTACATAATGAAAGACAGGCTCAGAAGAGATTAAATTTGAGTTAGAGAAGTAAAAGAAATTTCTTACACCTAGATTTGGGGGTAGAATAAAATTCTGTGCTGTTGTAGCACTTTTTAATGAGTCACTTCAATTTTGTACAGCTTAGTCACATCTCACATTAAATGCAAAGTAGTCTCATTGTTATTCTCAGCCTCCTCCACTCATGGCTCATAAGTTACAATGTGTCAGACACTGTTCTCCATACTTTACTGCAATTCTAAGGGGGAGATACCATGATTACCCCCATATCGCAGATGAGGAAACTGAGGCACAGTGAGATTGGATAAGTTAGGAAGGTCCCACTGCTTGTGGGCAAGAGAACTGGGGCTCAAAGGCAGGCCACAGGACTGCAGAGGCCACGGTCCCCATCAGACAGGTGCTCCCGCCTGTCTCCCCTTGGACAAAGCAACTTTAATCACACACAGCAAGAACTTCCACGGGCCCGCTCTGTCCTGGTGTAGCCATGTGATAGCAGATGTGGAAACTCTGAACGTTAGAACAAAATAAGCTTCAGTGAATAGCTGTTGATGAACTGAATGTTTTCCTTGACAAGTCTTAAAAAGCAGAAACTTAAAGCCTTTTTCAACAATAGTGCCAACTCTAGTGCTGTTAAGTTTTTCAATGGTGTCCTGAAGCCCAACTGGTCCCTTTTTAGATTTCCAGAGAAACAGAGAAAGCCTGCTCAGTTGCGTCTGACTCTCGGCAACCCCATGGACTGTAGCTCGCCAGGCTCCTCTGTCCACAGAATTTTCCAGGCAAGAATACTGGAGTGGGTGGCCATCTCCTACTGCAGGGGATTTTCCCAGCCCAGGGATCAAAAGCACGTCTCCTGAGTCTCCTGCATCAGCCAACTCCTTCTTCACCGCTGAGCCATCTGGAAAGCCCCCTTCTATCTGCACGTCTCTCCTCAAAGACCCCCATCCCTACAGAGGAGGGAAAGGCCATCCCCTCCTGCATTCACTCCTGCACGTGGGTGTGGCTCCAGCAAGAAGTAAACTGGGCCAGAAGACTGGCACGTGGTGGGAAATGGGAAGAGGAAAGACGCTCCCTGCCTTTCTCTGAAGGGTCACCCTCCCTCCACTCCAGACCCAAGAGGAAGACCACAGCTTGACTGAGAGGGTGTGTAAACAAGAGCAAAGATCTGATTAAAACCCCATAGCATATTCTCAGTCTAATCTCTTTTTCCTTTCCAACATGATTTCGGCAATTATATTTTTATCATTTAAATGCCTCCTCTTGTTCATAACTTTGATGATTCTCACATGGGCTATAGACTGTTTACTCTAATTTTATTCTTATTAACATTTCCATTTTAAATGGCTAAAAATAAGACTTTGACCTTCCAAAGTGAATGCCTGATTACTGCCCTTCCTTCAGGAGAAATTAACTTTGGAAATATCCCCCAAGTATATCCAGGGTTATGGGACCGTTTATTTTTCTCCCTAATTGTTT
This sequence comes from Neotragus pygmaeus, assembly GCA_006410875.1. NCBI lineage: Eukaryota > Metazoa > Chordata > Mammalia > Artiodactyla > Bovidae > Neotragus > Neotragus pygmaeus. The sequence goes on along the minus strand of SJYV01031985.1, from coordinate 823,354 downwards.
TCTTAAGATAGAGTCTCTCATTTCCTATCTGGGAAGAGACATGAGGATAAAAGATTCCTTGGACCTCAAAGAAAATATCACAAGATACTAGTGACAAATGGAAAAGGTTTTCACAGGAGCATGCTAAAGTGATTAGTCTTTCTCACAGACTCACTGATCGAATGCTTTTGGTTTTAGGTAATAGATCAAATAATGACTGTGAAGTATTTTTTGTAATATATACCAGCAGTTAAAAATGGCTCAGCCATTAAACTGAACCATTTAAGTTCACTTTTTCCATTTAAAGAAAAACTATCACTAGATTATTTCAGGGAGAAAAGATTATGCTTCCCTACCAAAGAACAAAAACCAAAAAAGAAAGAAAGAAAACTCTCCTTAGGAATGTGGGACATGAAGGATAGTGAGGATGTTTTTTAATATACAAAATGGAAGAATAAAAAATATGTGTTAGACACCTTTTAAAATGAATTAAAACAATCAAAGATCAAAAGAGCTATTTGTAAAGACTTGGAAAACCTAACCCAACAGATCCCATGTGCCCTTTATAAATGTGGTGATAGGTGGTAAGTGTCAGTGCCAAATAATAATTCTATACATTTTATTGATAATTGTCTTCAGCCTGACATATGGAAGGAAGCATAATAGCTGCAGGGAATTGCAGCAATATATTTAGTTCCTTTAAACCTCTACTTCAATCACCGTTCATAAAGTAAAAGAAATGAAAGGAACTTTGTAAGATATACAAAGGAAACTAAACTTATTGATATATGCTAGAAGATCCAAACCAATTCCTTTCATCCAGACACACATAATTCTTACTGCAGACTAGGCTCTATTTTTTGGATGAGCAGTCACTCCCTCCCATTAAAGCTGGAGGAGAATGACTACTTCTGATCAAGTATCACTATCATTAAAATTGAGGAAATATGCCCACCCCCACCCCTTGCATACGAAAGGGAAGAAAAGTAAAAAATCATCATCATTAACTTCCAAGCACTGACTTTTTATGTCTTTTATAGGGATCCATGAATCTTCCGAAATTTATGACAATGGATAAGCTTCCTCTAAGATTTTGCAGGATGCTGCTGGCACATTTCTCCAAAGTAAAGCGATTTACTTTGCCTTCAGAGGAGGAAAAAGAAAAGGGAGGACTTAGAAAAATAAACTAGCTTGAACATAAAATTATAAAGCTGAAGATATAACATATGAAAGAAACATCCCACCTATTCTCAATTTTAATCACCTAAAGGAGAATTAAACTCATTTATTCCCCCAACTGAGGCCATTTTGCTGAAATTACAAAACTTGTCATTTTGCAAAAGAAAAGGAACAAATGACAAACATTATGTGCTGTCCAGAGTACACATTATGGATTAAAGAAGAAGGAGGAAAGATAAAAATGAAGCTCCACTGAAAAGAAGTAATTGCAGTGAACATATTTTCTACTGTGTACTTTAGTAATAATAAACGTCCAAGTCACAAGACTTCTCTTTCTTTCATTTTTTTTAAGTTCTGGAATTATTTTTTGGAGGCTAATTACTTTACAATATTGTATTGGTTTTGCCATGCATTGACATTAATCAGCCACGGGTGCACACGTGTTCCCCTTCCTGAACCCCGCCCCGTCTCCCTCCCCATACCACCCCTGGGGTCAACCCAGTGCACCAGCCCCGAGCACCCTGTTGCATCGAACCTGGACTGGCAATTCGTTTCACATGTGATATTATACATGTTTCAACACCATTCTCCCAAACCATCCCACCCTCGCCCTCTCCCACAGAGTCCAAACGACTGTTCTAGACATCTGTGTCTCTTTTGCTGTTTCACAAACAGGGTTATTATTATCATCTTTCTAAATTCCATATATATGCATTAGTATCTGAATGTGTTAGTATCTTTCCTTTCTGGCTTACTTCACTCTGTGTGATAGGCTCCAGTTTCATCCACCTCATTAGAACTGATTCAAATGTATTCTTTTTAATGGCTGAGTAATACTCCATTGTGTATGTGTACCACTGCTTTCTTATCCATTCATCTGCTAATGGACATCTAGGTTGCTTCCATGTCCTGGCTATTATAAACTGTGCTGCGATGAACATTGGGGTACATGTGTCTCTTTCAATTCTGGTTTCCTTGGTGTGTATGCCCAGCAGTGGGATTGCTGGGTCATAAGGCAGTTCTATTT